>JAMQGT020013411.1:0-209821 GCA_024447675.2 Pterophyllum scalare
TGTCTGTTTTAGAACAACTTGTGTGTAGCTCTGTGATTGGATCTGATGATAAAGCACAAGACACACAATCCTAGCACTAATTTATATACAGGTCATATCAGTGCCAGCGCTTGACAATAATCCAAGTGGCCCAAATCTCAACTGTGCCCAAACACACCGATGAATTATAGCCATTCTTTAATGAATCATCAGAGGAGATTAGAAAGTCACGATTTACTCGGGGCTTGGTGATGACTTACAGTAAATGTTCCTGGATCATGATCATTATGCTATTAGCACATGAGGCAGCATACAATTAACCAGAGAGTCACGAGTCTGTTAGACTTTTAAAACATAAATTCTGCATCTTTGTGATGAACTCAACACTGTAGGAAAATTGCAGAAAATTGCAGGGCTGTCTTGTCAGAAGTAGCATCAGCATTGTGTGTGACCCTTCTCCATTCAAACAGCTGCTGGGGCTCCAACTAGATGACCTCATTTTTCTGCAGCCTTGGGGCTTTTCTTCATATAGTGAAGAGGAGAGGAGAGAGGAGCTACATTGTTTTCTGTTCTTTCATTCCACATATGAGTGGTTCACAGCAACTTTTGAATGAGGCTGTTTCTCTCACTGCGATGACACTAAAAGATTTATGTTTTTAGAAGTTTGGGAACTGACAAGAGAAGGAAACAGGACATTCTCAAATATACAATAAGAAGAAAAGAGAGGGAAGGACAATCTATGTAGCTTTTGTCACACATACTGATATATAATAATATATATCATATGCCCTAAAGCAGCCACTGTGGTTTCTTTCTGTCCTCCTTTCATCTGTGTACACTTCATGAATGTATATTGGGCTTTTGAATGAAGGTCAGCTTGAGTTCACTTCTACAGGAAAAGCATCCATGTGACAAACTAAGCTAACGCAAAGATGACGCCTTTAATTAAACTGAGAGCCTTAAACCAGCCACAGTCACACATGCAGATAGCAGTTCAGGGCCTAAATGAGGAAACATTTGCACAGCAATTGCCAGCAGCCAGCAAGGGCTGGAGTCACAATTATACAACCCTTATAAATTAAAGATTCAGTGCTGAGCTTAAAAATCACACAAACCACCCAGAGGAAGCATTATGACGACAGTTCTCCACTCATGTGTTCACATTTCAAGTGGAACTAAAAGAAAAAAAGTTTTCATACAAGCCATAACAAAAACCATGTGCTGCTGTGGCTAGAAATATTTGTCTTTTAAACTAATACTAAATGGATTAGAAATTTGGTGGAATGCCCTTTTATTAGATTTAACTCTGAGGAGTGGTTCAATATTTTAATGAACTTATTATTATTTACTGATTTTCAGAGTATTAGGTGAAAAGATCAATACCTCCCCATATATGTAAGTTTTTATAGGACTCTATGCAGTCCTAGGTGCACCCTTATTGCTAAGTAGCAGCCAGGTGCTGCTAATCAAATAAACTTGTTAACTGATCATCAGCAAGTGTGACCAACTCTATAAAAGCAGACGTTTTAGCAGTTTGCTGGTCTGCAGCATTTAGATGTGTGTAAATACAATGCCACAATTTTCCCAGGAGTGGGCATGGCAACAAAATCATCTGATTGAAATACTGTGGCAGGACCATGAAAGAGCTGTGCATAAGCTAATGCCTGCAAACCTCAATGAACTAGAGTAATGTTGTAAAGAAGACTGGGCCAGTGGGATGGGAGCTAAAATGACCTGTTCCAGACAGTTGATGAACTGAGGGACTGCACTAAAGCCCACTATACGACTAAGAAAAGGAGTACTTTGAGCTGATTCATGCAAAGCTGCTCTAGTTGAGTCCAAGGATAAAATTATGGAGCTGGAAATGAGCATTATATGTCCCCTTTAAGATCTGCTTTTTGTGAAAGTTTGTTATTGCTGTAAAAGATGTCATAAGAATGAATATATCTTGGCAAATACGCATTAAGTCCACTCTTTCTGTAGCCCATATCGTCCAGAAATGATCCATACTCACATAAGAGCTTTTTCTTCTGTACAAGTGATAAATGCCACTTATTTTTTAATATTTAGAATTGCTCAAGATAATAAGACATTTCTGAGGGTCTTGTAAATTGGAAAAATTGGCTTCTGGGAGACAGGAAACCAGGACACACAAAGCAAAACACACCCAAGTGTAGACAGACAGACTGGCATATTGATTTGTTTTCCTCGCTAATGAAGAGATGTGTTTATGTCCTTACTAATGTGATTTTTAAAGACATAACTGTAAAAATAACAACACCAAAAAATATTTGAAATGTTCTTTGACTGTGCTCTAAGTCTGGACAGGACACCCACAGTAATTCATCTGATTCTCATAGTAATTATATGCAGGACTCTGGTTTATTTGATGGCACGGTCGTTGTTTCATTTGCTATATTGTTTTGTGGAGAGGTCCTATTATCCTCAGTGGTAATTCCATCAAAGTAAGGTCATCCACCAACTGGGGCAGTCTGCGTCACTAGTTTGGTTAAAAGGTCAAAACAACAGTCTGAAAGGTTAACGTCCTGCAGCAATGGAGTAACAGAGCGAACCTCTCTTTGTGTCCTCTTTTTCATAGTGCTTTACCATTTTAACTCATGCCACAGCCATTCATACTTCTCTCTACTTGATTGCCTACAGCTCAGAAGAATATGATGTGTTTATGCTGCAGAGGCCAGTGCTCTCCGTGGTCCTGAAACAAACATCTCTCTTTCTTTTTGTCTGTCTCCATCTCCTGTTTATTGAAACTTGTGACCCTAGCTTGAGGGATTCAGCACCACAGTCACTAATAGCACCCATAAACCCCTCCCTACTTGGCTGTCTGTATCTGTAACACACAAGCAGTCACTCACTCTCACACACACACACACACACACACACACACACTGGTTCTTGTCAGAGGAGGAGCAGTATGAATGTCAGGTTACCTTCTGCTTTGCTCTCTGCTCCAGTGTGTCTGCAGTAGAGAGAGTAATATGGATGAATTCAAAACAGCTCACCTATGTCATTTTCTGCAGATGAGGTAAGATAAGATTTCTCTGTGGATTTCTACCAAGTTGCTGCAGGTAAGAACACTTTTTTTTAAAGAGAATTACCCAAACTTAGAAAAAGTTGCATGGAACAATCTTAACGTCTGCTAGCTGAAGCAGCAGTAGAGTCGATAGATGGAAAATGTTTTCCTAAATTTAGATTTCCCACAGGAATCTTCTTAGGATGTGATTTCTTATAACCACTTTGATTTAAAGGATACAAAGTCAATTGAGGATATTCTACACACACACACACACACACACACACACACACACACACACAAATCTGTTTCAGATGAAATATTACAAGAAAGGAAATATGAAATAATGATACTGCAATATATTAACTGACAGAGCTCCACAGCTCGTTGTTTCAGATTCCTGAAGCAGATTTGATTGAGTGTAACGTAAACCTGGAGTTTATTGTTCCCCTAAGGCATTTCAGGTGCTGTTTAATCTTAATTTCTGTCCTGACCTGAAAGGCTTCAGTCAGCATCAGATCCAGATTTTGGATTCCCCGGTGTTCCTGCTCCCAAGGAATCCCCTTGTTCCAAAAAAAAAAAAAAAAAAAAAAAGGGCTCTGTTTAAATTTTATTCAACTCACCAACTTATAACTTCTCAGATTTATTTTACTCTTCACAGCCCAGTTACTCTGGTATTTTTGTGTTTTCTCCAACCTGTGCCTGGCTAATTTGCAGTGCTGCACTGGACATTCAGTGGTTTTCTCTTCTCTCTGTTACACCACTGTGTGAAGCCAAAGCTCAGGTTGATGTGAAATTTCCCACTTTTTACATTCAGGACACAGTTCTCTGAGATGAAAACAAGTAGTGACTAGTGCAATAACATCAGAAACATTTGCTGCAAAGTGCCACCATGAAAAACATTCTTAAAATTCAGCAAATGTTGCCTATAGATATTAAACAGTACCTGAAACTAAGTGCATGTGCAGTATGTCTGAGTCGATTTCGCCTGAGTTCACTTGAAATCCTGTTTAAACATTCAGCATGATGTTACAATTTACAGTTAGACGGATGTCCTGAACAGAAATGACCAATAAAACAATTTATGGCACAGATATCTATAAAATATAGCTACCACACTTTGATCCCTGTAGTCATTAAATCCCCTGAGCTCTGAATAACGACTTCAGTCACCGATGTGTTTCCACACCTGCTCTTCTCTCTGCAAACAACCCCATTGTTTCCACGTCTCATCTGGCAGTAACTCTGCAGCCGATGTATCGTTCATAATATCAAAGGCAACACAGACTTTTTTAAGCCGATCTCACCCAGCCAGAAGACTGTATCCTAGAACCATATTACCGGTGCAGCTGTTGCAGGCTGCATCTGCTGGATCTAATTACTATGATTCTGTGCCTGTCAAAGAAATACGGTTTGCCTCTGTGACTCTCTCCAGTAGCCCTGCATACCAATTAGGGAGGTCCAGTAATGCAGGTCTTATTAGTGTGAAGAGAGAAGAAGTGAGGACAGCCTTGAAGGGAGGCAACAATCTCCTCAAAAAAGTCTGCATTGCATTGGAAAATCTCTGCTCAAGCCCACTGAACAACTTAATAATGGAGCAAATTGGCAGAAGAGCAGAGTTTAATTATAACACAGTTCTGACAACCAAGTTAAGTAACAAAATCACTAGAACAGCATTCAAGTACAGTTACAAGAGACTACTTAATACTATTTCATGCATCCAGTGATTTCATGTATTGTGAAACTTTGTACGACTCATTGCTTGACAGTTTGAAAGAGTAGCTACTCTAAGAATAGTATGATTGCTCTCCTATAGATAGAGGAAATTTTTAGTGGCTACATGGTGTAGTGGTTGACGTAATTGTTTTACATGCAGAAGATCCCCAGTCACAGGAAGGAGACACAAAACCAGCCTCAGGGTGTAACAAGCTAGGGTGCTCCTAGTCCCAGGCCCAAACCTGGATAAAGGGGAGGGTCGCATCAGGAAGGGCATCTGGTGTTCAGCCTGCCAAATTAAACATGTGGTTTCATCATCCTTTGGAAATAAGGGAGCACCCAAAAGTAACTTTTTTTATGTATAGCGATATCTTTATTGTTCAGAGAATAAAGCTGACCTATTAAAAATTTTATAGACTTCTCCTTTATCATGGGGGGGGGTGTTCATAAGGAAATGATTTTGGATGTTTGACCACCGGAGTGGCCATAGAGTTGAGTATTGTGTCAGGGCAGGCTGCTGGCAGCTTCTTTCTAATTACTTAGTGCCACTTTTTATTCATTTTCAAATATCCCTTGAGGCAGCTTATCACATTTCCTGCAGCTCTGCCTGTATTTTCATTAAAAAGTCTTTAAATTTCAAGTGTAAAACCATGAACAACTTATAGAATGAAGTTGATAAAAATATAATGGAATTAACAATAAAGTAGGAACAGGTCCCATGAATGAAATTTTTAATATCCATACAGTAAACTGTACTTTTGCTCTCCTTTCAAGTGCATTTTTATATTTATGTACTGTAGTACTGTAAGTATTTTTTAAATACTTAAAAAAGGCCAGTATCAACTCACTGCCTTACATTAATTTCCATGTGCATTAAACTTTATTAATAAGAAGTGATCAATGAATGTTATGACCCCAAATGTTGACCTCGACCCAAGGTCAATTCTTATCGTGGAAATGTAACGTCCTGCCTTTTGTTGTCCTGATTTTGATCCCAAAATGAGAGCAGATCAGTAAAACATCTGTACATCAGTAAAAATCTCACCTTTACATTTTTCTAACTTTGCAAGTTGTCCATTAAGTTCTGAGAATTACAGCTAAATTAAACCCTCACACACAAAACACAAATACAAATACAGCATGCCCTTTTTGCACCTGTGACTGAAAAGGCCCGGAATGGGTCTTTGATGAAGTAGCAATGGAGTTTAAGATGCTGTAATGAAGTTTCATCTGGCTGTAAGAGCAGGAAGGAAACATCTTTCAGGTACAGCGTGATGTTATCATGTAGCCTAATGGAGTCACTTACAGGGTTTTAGCAGTATGCACCAAGCCTCGTGGTCTAAATTAAGTGTATCTGTATTGATTTTTTGATCGGAATACATTAGTTAATCACATTGTTTTGCTGCTATTCCCGGTGTTTCTTTGTTTTTAACATAATAGTAACGTTAATGATGGTTTGCAATAGAGATACATAATTGGTATGCTTTGCCTGTCCGGGGTCATTTTAAATACACAGCTTGCTAGTAATTTAAAAGAACAGGTATCCCCATATGCATATAATCTGTTGTTTACTAGATGCTTTTATCCAAAGCACCTAACAGCACCATGAGTACCTGAATCTTGAGCGTGGGTGGCCCCAGTGGAAATCTGTTTGTACACTCACCGAAACAGGCTTTCATAACTCACAGAACAAGCAGTTCCAGTGCCAAAGAAAAGGCCCCCATCCTCCCTTTTTTTCTCACTGCAGACACAAGTCTGCAGATAACACTTCTTTAGCCTCAGAGAATCTGTCCTGCCTTAACATAAAAACCACAGCTTCTATTAAGATTTATTTGGACAGCTGTCTGAAAGAGCCAAACACACAAGCACACATGGCCACACACATTTGATGTTCCTCAAATATACCAGGTAGTCCTTTTTCCATATGCAGGAGCAGAAAATGATGCCTGCAGGATCAAGTGACCAACTTGATATTTTCTTAAATGACTTTCCTGCACAGATTAGACACTCTCTAAGGGCATTTTTGAAAATTGTAAAGTGTAGATGGCCTTGCTCAGCCTCTCAGGAAAGACGTGATCAGTTAAGACTTCTAGGAGCCAGATGCCTAAAAGTCATCTAGATTCATGACTAAAACAGTCTGTACAAAGACAGAAACTTGCATATGTATTTGTTGTGGCATTTAAAAAGTTCTTTTGGGGCATACACACTATTTATAGATCCCCTGAGATTTACATAAAAATGCAAGAGATTTGCTACACAAAGCAGAAAACAAAGGTAGCGAGGCTCTGAGTTCAAACCTGCTGGTTGGCTGCAGCCTTATTGCATGCGGCTTGCTCTTCCGGTGCTCATGTGTGTTTTCTCAGCATGCTCCAGTTTTCTCCCACAGTCCAAAGAAGGCAAAAAGCTCTAACTGTGAACAGTTGTCTGTCTCTCTGTTTTAGCCCTGTAATGAACTCTCCAGTACGTACACAGCCTCCTGCTCAGTGTCGGTTGGGATGGGCACCAGCAAATCCAGTTTGATGAGTGGTTAAGAAAACAAAATAACACATTAATTCTACTAAAACTGTTCATTTTTCAGAATGCAAATTTCAACATTCACATCAACCTCCAACTGTTTAAATGTGTTATTCCTGACACGAGTTTGTGAGATGTGGCTGTGTATTCATGAACACAGCTGCTGCAGTCCTTATTTGCACACCTGTCCATTCTTTCACCAGGGGCAAGCTGTTACCACGAAAACATTCAAACGCCTGTGACTTGTTTACACACTGCAAGTTATGCATGATTTTGCATCTGTGAACACAAAGATGTATCCTTTGATGAAATGTAGCCTTAAAAAGTTTTGTTCACAATTGTTATTTTTTAGGTTTTGCACACATGTGAATGAAGCTTAAAGCATCCACGTGAAGGATATCAGACAGCATGGAGATTCTCAATTCATCCCACATTAGTAACATCAATGTCAGTGACGACACCGGCCTTTTCTCTGGAAGCCCGTACACGACTGTGGAGATAACGCTCATCATACTCGTTGCTGGATCTCTGAGTCTGATCACTGTCACTGGAAACATCCTGGTCATGCTCTCTATAAAGGTTTGGGGTTTTCTTGTTTTGATCCTTCATGATTAATGAGTGTGATTCAAACATCCATCTCTGGACACCTTGAACAGCACAGCCAGACTTAGAGATAAGAGTACAACATGTACAACCCAGTGCAGAGTGGTAATTTAATAGAAACAAGAAAACACACATCCCATTGCACAAAAAAGATTAGCATCTGACAGCTTCCTCTATGTTGTTCCTCTAAAGGTAAACAGGAACCTGCAGACCGTCAACAACTACTTCCTGTTCAGCCTGGCTTGTGCAGACCTGATTATTGGCGTCTGCTCCATGAACCTCTACACCGTCTATATTGTGATTGGCTTCTGGCCCCTGGGAGCAGTGGTGTGTGACCTGTGGCTGGCTGTCGACTATGTTGTCAGCAACGCCTCAGTCATGAACTTGCTCATCATTAGTTTTGATCGTTACTTCTGTGTCACCAAACCGCTTAGCTACCCGGTGAGGCGCAGCACTAAAATGGCCGGCTTGATGATTGCAGCAGCCTGGGTCTTGTCCTTCATCCTGTGGGCTCCTGCAATTTTGTTCTGGCAGTTTATAGTTGGCGGAAGGACTGTACCACCAAATGAGTGCTACATCCAGTTCTTCTCCAACCCAGCAGTGACCTTCGGAACAGCCATTGCAGCTTTCTACCTACCTGTGGCTATCATGATCCACCTCTACTGGCGTATCTCCAAGGCCAGCCGCAGCCGCATGAGGAAGGACAGCAGGAAGACCTCAGGTACTAGTCTGGGAGAAGGTCCCTCCAACAGCCAGGAGGAAGGAGGTGAAAACGTCACCACAACCAAAAAAGCTCAGGAGGAGGCTGGGGATGGCAAGGAGAAGGAAATGCTGCAGCAGAAGCAGCAGCAGAATGGAATAGGCCCATGCAAGGCAGAAACAACCAACCAGGTGGACTCCACATCAGAAGGCATTCAGGCTTCAACATCTAAGGATGCTGAGATTGCTCCTTCATCACCAAAAAACTCAAATGTTGAGAAAGATGAAACACAACCATCTTCTCGGAAAAACTCAGCAGTTGACGCTCAAATGCTGGTCACAAAGACACTGTTTAAGGTAATTTTAAGGTAGAAACAAAAAAATATCCATCACAAATTTGCTAGATTTATAGTAATTAGAACTTTAACCAGTCATGGAGTGGAAATATCAGTCAGTTTGTTGGTCCAGCTTTTTTTGCTGTAGTTGGAACAACAACTATTGGAAAGATTGTCATAAAGGTTTGTTATCAGCAATTAGTCATCAAATATTTGCAACATTATCAGATTTTTGAATAGAATGGTAACAGTCTAAATACATAAAAATAGTAAACATGGTAAAAAAAAGAAAATGAAGAAAAAATTGGATTAAATTTAATTTAGTATTTTAGTGAAATATTTAAATTTTCACTGCTAACTGCTCTAGATAACCCACTGTGCACTACCTTCCCAGTAACAAGCTAACAAAGTTAAACTCCTGTCTCAACTCAAAATGTGTTTTTGGTCATTGTTACTTTTCTTTCATATCAGTGATATAAACTCACCGGATGCTTTATTAGGTGCACCTTGCTATCACTAGGTTACACCCCCTTTTGCCTTCAGAGCTGCCTTAATTCTTTGTGACACAGATTCAACAAGGTCCTGGAAACATTCCTCAGAGATTTTGGTCCATTTTGACTTGATAGCCTCCCACAGTTGCTGCAGATTTGATCGCCTGTGCATCCATGATGTCAATCTCCCGTTCTACCACATTCCAAAGGTGTTCTATTGGAATGAGATTTGGTGACTGTGGAGACCATTTAACACACTCAAGAAACCACTAGTTTAGTTTAAGCTTTGTGACATGGTGCGTTATCCTGCTGGAAGCAGACATCAGATGATGGGTACATTTTTACATAAATGGATGAGCATGGTTAACAATACTCAGGAAGGCTTTGGTGTTTAAATGATACTCAGTTGATATGAAGGGGCCTAAAGTGTTCCAAGAAAATATCTTCCACACCATTACAACACCAGTAGCCTGAACACCGATAAAAGGCAGGATAGATCCATGCTTTCATGTTGTTTATGCTCGTGTCTGACCCTACCATCTGAATGTTGCTGCAGAAATCAAGGTAATGTTCTCCAATCTTCTGTTGTCCAATTTTGGTGAGCCTGTGTGAATTCTTGCCTCAGTTTCCCATTCTTAGCTGGCAGGAGTGGCACCTAGTGTAGTTTGCTGCGTTCAGAGATGCTCTTCTGCATATCTTGGTTGTAACGAGGGGGTTATTTGAGTAACTGTTGCTTTTCTATCTGCTTGAAGCAATCTGGCACTTCTCCTCTGACCTCTGACAGCAACAAGGCATTTTCACCCAGAGAACTGCTGTTATTTGGATATTTTCTCTTTGTAAACCCTGGAGATGGTGTGTTGGAAAATTCCAGTAGTATCAGCACCTTCTGATGCTTGGTTTGAATATCAGCATGTTGTCCTGACCATGCTTAGATTCCTAAATGCATTGAGTTGCTGCCATGTGGTTGGCTGATTAGATATTTGCATTAACGAGCTGTAGAAGAGGTGTACTTAATTAAATGGCCAGTGAGTCTACGTACAAAGTTTCACACTAAAAGTGTTTTTTCTTCTGCTTAGAGTGGAAAGTTATATTGGACTCACATTAAAGTGACTTCACCCCCACCCCCAAAACAAATAAACAAATAAATAAAATGTTAATACCACTTTTAAAAGAATAAATAAAGCTTTCCATTTTCCAGGTAACGATGCGTGCTATGAGTGAAAACGCTGTGGCAAAGTGGAAAAGGAGGGGAATTTCTTCAAGGGAGAAAAAGGTCACACGCACCATCATGGCCATCCTGGTTGCTTTTGTCATCACGTGGACACCGTACAACGTGATGGTGCTGATCAACACATTCTGCTCCATCTGCATCCCCAACACCCTGTGGACCATTGGCTACTGGCTGTGCTACATCAACAGCACCATCAACCCAGCTTGCTACGCCCTCTGCAATGCCACCTTCAAGAACACCTTCAAGCAGCTGCTTCTGTGCCAGTACAAGAACATACGCACAGCACGATGAGGGTGCAAATATTTTATTGTGTTTGGTGATTTAAAATAATTTGATAAATCTTGTAAAGACTGATGACAAAGGTTAGAAACATGTTGTTTAAAAAAATAGATGAAGTGTGATCTTGTCGTGCAATTGCTTTGTCATTTTCACTGGTAAGAAATTGATTGCACTTATAATCATGCTACAAACTCAAACTTTCAAAGACTTAAATGGAACTTTGTTTCAACACAATTCAGTGAGCTTTACTGAGTCTATCACGAAAAATACATTTGAATAACAGTCATTTGGAGTTTTGTTTCTTTGTTTTGTTCCTCTTTTCCCTCCTACACAAACTTGTGCAGTGTTTAAAATGTGGTTATTGTGAAGATTTTGTGAAGGTAAAGTCTACTATAAAAAGGAGGTGACTGAAAAGTACACTATTATGAATGATGAGCTGTAAAAAAGGAAAAACATTTCTGAATGAAATCCCGTCCTTATATTGAATCCAGAGGAGAAAAGAGAGTTAGCAGCTCTGCTGTGATATGTGTCATGTGTCAAGCTAAACTAACATTTCATATTAATGGAATTTGTAACCTTTGTTGTTGTGAGACAAGTCCAAATGTAAAATGTATCTGTGTCTTCCCCTCTTTGTATATGTTTGTGTAAATTAAAAGAAAAGACAGCTTTGTGTCAGTTATTTGTCATAACCTATCTGTCCTCTGTTTTCTTGATTTCTGTTAAATATTAACTAAGAGAGTCTCGTTTGCTATCATCCTGTGTGGAAATAAATGATGAAATTGAAAATCTCAAGCACAACCAACCAAATTTCTGCCACAAGATTATAGATTGTATATGAAAGAAATATGTAGCGACTCGCATTTTTTTTGTTTCGTTTTGTTTTAGCTGTAAGTGACATAAACATGGTTTTTTTTTTCTTTTTTAAGCTGGGAGTCTGTGGGGATATGCTTTTAGAGTTAGACTCATTAGAATAACTGCAATTTTTGGGACATACAGCTTGGAAAAGATTCAAATAAACACTTACTCAGATAAGAGCCACTCCAAAATGCAACAACATGAAAAACAAACAAACATGAAAAGCCCATCAGTGGACACAGAGGGGGAAAATGGACTATGAGATTTTGTTTTACTAAATTGATCACAAAGGTCTGAACACCAGGCTTTTTCTACCAAAAACATAAATCAAATTACAGACCAGAATGTAATCGAAGTTGGCAGCCAAAACTTTGGGTGTGTGTGCATCTCCCTGCCCTATTGCAGATATATCACTTGAAAAATGCTGCTGGGAAAGAGTTTAAACATAATTTTTGAGTGAATAACTTCCTTGCAAAATAGAAGAAGTAATTAGACTTTCTACTTGAGCAGCACTTGTAATCCTACCAGATAGGAGCTTAGTGGGTTGATAATGCACAAGTTGTATACTAGAAGTATATTTAAAGTTGCTCACTATATAATTTGGCATTTTTCAAAATCCATTATGTAGGTGGATCATTTTTCTGAATTTGAGGACCATGGAGCAACCCCCAATCACTCCTCTTCTGGTTTATGAATGTCTACTTGCACAATGTACTCATTTGTTCTAATTTCCTACTCTCCTTCCCATTTTGCTCCGGTTGTCATCCTCTGTCAGAGGTATCAGGGGATCTGCCCGGAAGCTGCAGCTGATCCTCAATGAAGCCTTCCCCAAACTGAAGCCTCTGTGAATTATTGATTCACTGATGTTAAACACATTGAGACAACTGTTGTGCTTTGGTGGTATATAAATATAACTGAATTGAATTGATGTGCACATCCCTTAGATGTGGCAGCTTTTGATGACTGTAATAAGAATGCCATTAACGTGCAAAATAATAAGTACCTTTAAAATAAATGGTATAGGCGCACTCAAGCCAGCCGAGAGACATAATCTCTTTGGCGTGTCCTGAGTCTGCCCCTCCCAGAGGGACATACCTGGAACACTTTACCTAGGAGGTAACCAGGAGGCATCCTGACCCACATCAGCTGGCTCCTCATCGATCTGGAAGAGTAGCGGTTTTACTCTGAGCCTCTCCGGAACGGCCGAGCTCCTCACCCTATCTCTAAGGCTGAGCCCAGCCACCCTTTGGAGGAAGCTCCTTTTTGCAGCTTGTATCTGCGATCTCATTCTTTTGATCACTACACAAAGCTCATGACTATAGGTGTGAGTAGATCAACAGCTTTGCTCTCCGCTCTCTCTTCAAAACACCACACCAGTAAACTGTACACATCACTGCTGAAACTCCACTAATCTGTCAGTCTCCTACTCCATTCTCCCTTCACTCATGATTAAGACCATGTGGTATTTAAATTCTTCCACTTGGGGCAGCAACTCATTCCCAAACCGGAGTGGACACTCTGAGACCAGATCCTGCTAATAAGAGGTGCTTCCCCTCTTATCAGGGCATCATAAATGGCTCCAGAACATCCCGTTCATGGTGTGGGTAACACCTTCAAACAACTGCAGAACTGTTACACCCTCTACTGTATCAAAAACATGTACCTGGAGGCTAAATGGCTAAAAAGTTCTCTGTCCAGTTGACTATGTAATGTGCAAAACAACAATTTGTTCTGTTTGTGGTGACCTTCACTCCATCTGACCAGACGTAACCAACTATTTTATAGATTAAACTTAAAGGACATGTTCACGATTAAACAAATCTGTCTTCAAGCACCAGTCAGGTACCCATAACATTAAGACATATCTTTCTTGCTATAAGCATTCCTCCAGTTCACAGTGGCCATTAAAATGTCCCTGTTTACTGTACACTGGATATCATCCAGGGTTTTGGCTTTTTTCTAGTATTAAGTTTCTTCTTTTTGTAAGTGCAGTTCAATGGGGAAACACTAAGAGGGATTGACTGATAACTGTTTCAAACTCCTATCTACACAAAAATCAGTCTCTCTGAGAGATTACAGTGCATCTGCCCATATCTGTGGTCCAATTAATGATTTTTTGTTGCAAACTCCCATATTAAAATTGCTTATTAACTCTGGTATCTCTTGTCTTTCAGCCTGGCATTGGAGTGATGGTCAGGAACCATCGTTTATGATGTAACCCTCTGTTCAAGTTACACATGTGCATTAATGGGATTTGACTCTGTGTTATCAAAGACAACACAAATACAAGAAGTGCAAGTCTAAATGACTGAGGTGACTCTTGAATGCGAGGGCTTCTTTGTATAAATAGGTGCCCTTTCAGTATAAAAGCCTGTATGAAGACATAAACTGACATCTACTTATTGATAGAGGTAAGTTGCATTCCTACATTTCCTACATTTCCAGGTTACACTTGCCTGTGTCAAGAAGCAGTGCTCATATCTCTGTTTACTCTGTACACACTGCATCCAGGACCAATTATCTGCTTTACATTTAGTCAAAGTAACCAAGAACTGCTGCTGTTTAGAGTAAATACACTGCATGCAGGAGGAAATATCAGATGTATGTGGGTAGGAGATGACTGGGACACACTGGAGAAGGAAGCTAATTTAACCTCATTACTATCAGACGAAACATGGAACAGAACCAGGACCTGGGACTACCTGATGCGCATTCAAAACCACAAAAGGAGTACAGAGCTGATCTTAATGGGGAAGATATGGAAGATGCTTCTAGTGAAACAAGTGAAAGCAAAGAGCAGCAAGGCAAAGGCAGTCCAAACCTGCTGCTAATGCTACAGGCAGCAGAGAGGAGGAGGACGCAGCAGCATCGGGACAGAGCTGGGCTACAGGTATCTGAGGTTGGGGCAAGAGAACAGCTTACCGAAGCTCTGAAGACTAATATGGTGAGCAGAGACAGTGCTTTCACTGTGTCAGTTTAACCAAGTATGTCAAGGCCCATGTACCTGTAATTGCACTTCACAGGAAGCATGAATGTGCATCTACTCAGGGTGTTAATGATTTTTAGTCACAATGTGAATGCTCCATGAATGTTTGACCAGTACAGCCATGCAAATAATGCACTTGCTTCGTCTTTCTGAAAAGATGGGACAAAATTTTAAGTCTTTTTAGGGGTGCTAGGGAGTACAACTGCAAATTAAAGAAAAAGCTCTGACAAGCTCATTCACATCAATGCAACATCAAAAAAGGAGCATATCTGAATAAATGTTGGAGAGAGAAGTATAAAATATCTGAATTACTGATATATTCTGTTTTCTATGACTGGCATTTTGACTTGTCAGCATTAATACATCTGCCCCTTCTCTGCTCTGGTATGTCTGAATGTCTGTGTGAAGTTCATTGTTTAAAAAAGACATACCTATTTACAATCAGAAGCAGTCAATATATCTTGCTCTGAGTGTCGATCAAGCTCCAAAAACACTGAATCTAAAGTTCCTATCATGCCCTCAGTTTGTAACACAGACTCTCTGTTAGAGAACTTCAGAACCACAGATGATATTAAAGAACTGTTTCCACAGGCTCTTGTCCATCAGTGGAACACCACCTGAAGAGACTTTCAGTAACAGTACAGAGCTGCTTAGTCATTCAGTGGACAGATAACAATGAATTCATGCTCTGTTATCAGATGAGAAAACTTGAGCTGTCCTCTGTATTCCTGCAGACAATGATAGTGTTTTTCCTCTTGACTGGTTCATCTATTGCTCATCTTTATGTTGCAATAACTGTCATGCAATAAGTGTTGTGAAATAACTGTCACCCCACCCACCCCCATTGTCCATTTAATTTTCTGTATATAATTAATATTTATTTATGGTCTCTGTCAACTGAGATTTTCTTTCTTTAAATCCCACTCTTCATCTTTCCAGTGTCTGCTTTCTATAGTTTCTCAGAAATCCTCATAAAAACTGCACAAAGATTATATTACTCATGCCCACATTCTTTTGTCACCTGTTTGGTGAGGGAGTGGCATAACGCGTCACTCTGTGAACTGTAGTGAGCTCAATAGCATCAGCTTGCAGCTCTGCAGGGTTCCTGAGTGTCACTGTGAAAGCGCTGTGCCATCATGAAGAAAACGTATAATCTAGTGAATATATCAAAGGCCAAGAATGAGGATCCAGTGCAGTCCATCTGTATCAAGGTATCGCAGCTTTCTTTCTTTTATGCAGGGTAGAGAGTCAGGACTTAATGTGTAATAATGAGCAATACACTTTTAAAGCAAAGTTAGACTAGTATGTGTTGATTGCAGCGGCATAAAGGAAATGTAAACAATGATACGAAAGAGGCATTTTTACAAATTAAGACTTAATTCTGAGTTTTCATTTTAGTATATGGACAGTGCTGGTTTGAAATTAAACCTAATTATTATTAAGTTAACCTTCACACTGATCCACGTCAAAGATTAATATCTTTTATGTTAATGACTAACTGGCTGCCTATGTAAGCGGCAGCTATTTTTTAGATGTAGCATTCAAATGATTGTTACTAAAAATAGGTCTCCTGCAACCACGTCTTTGAAAAGGCCCTCAGGCCTAAAAATACAGTGTTCTTTATGTTTATGGGTGATTCTTTTGAATAAGATCTGGAGCTGTTTGGCCATAGAATCCCATGCTATGAAGCTCCCAGCATACAGTTTTATGCTGATGTTAATGCCAGTGGAGGTTTGGAGTTATTGATGTTAACTTCCTATTTCACTCTGCTAGTTGGTTGTCTCCTGTGTCTTGCATTTAGTTTTACATCTTCCCCTGTGATCGTGTTGAATGTGTCTTGTTTCCTCCCAGCTGTGCTTAATCCTCAGTAGTGTGAGTCAGTGACATGCAGTGAGGGGAGGCAGGTGAGGTCATGACATGTAAAATACTAACAATGATAAGAGAAAATACATTAGACCACTTGACTGTTCTATAAAACTGTGTTATAAAACTCTTTTCTGAATTATTTCAACACTTTAATGGTCAGAATCACGGAATTTACGCATTGCCTGTTCAAACACATGGAAGAAATGCGGGGAGAGGCAGTGCAGTGCTGTGGCTCACCTCTGGTGGCGCTGTGTCACATACAATAAATGAAGCAGCCGGTTGGCGCATGCCAATTGCTGTCTCTCTTTATATCACCAATATACGTTTGATTACACATGTGCTACATATGCTGATGTTCCACAGTCTGTCTAATATATTGAATGAATGTGTGTGACGTGTCTTTGTGATCGATCATAAATGCACGGTGAAAATGCACAGGGTGAGGCAGAAAGTACCGTGCCATACCGATAGGGGGCAGTGCTGCAGCAGCGCTGCCCCATAGGGAGAAGGATAGGCGCATGGACGTCATCTTCAAATAAATGTAAGATAATATATGTTTTTTTTTATTTATTTAAAAACAGAGACCCCCCCCCCAAAAAATAAAATAAAATAAAAATAAATAATAGTTTGACCTTACATTAAATATTTTGTTTTTCTTGCCACCACTGTTGAACTGTTGATTAAAGCATGATTAATCATTAACATAATTAAAATTGAAATATAAGCTTCTATTTTGGGTTCATATATGCCAACTTCCGAATCCAGAGGAGTCAGTGCCTCACCCGTCACAAACCTCACTGCACGTCACTGGTGTTAGTACATGTGTAAGGTCTGACATGATGTACATGTGTGCAACGTCAACCTGCAACTAAACTCATAGGCAGGAAAGGGACACCTGATGCGACTGAGCCTCTAAAGGATTTCTTTGAATGCACAGATTGGAATGTGTGGCTGGAAACAGATGAGAACAGTATGGACATTAACAGACAGGTTGATTGTTTTACTGAGTGCATCAACTTCTGTAGAGACACAGTCATACCAACAAAGACTGCGTGCTCTTTCCGCAATAACAAACCCTGGATCACAAGTGACATAAAGGCAATTTTACAATGAAGAGAGAGTAGTCTTCCTTTTCTGCCAAACGGAGAGATACAGGAAATCATTTGTAACTACGGTCATCAGACTTTTAAATCCTCATACAAATAGCAAATGAGCTATGACATACGAATATCCTTCTGGGATCAGTAAAGTTCCTATTCTTATTCTTACACAGAGCCCTGTCATTTTTGGTTAAGACAGAAGGGCCCAAATGCAGTGAAATATATATATATATATATATATATATATATATATATATATATATATATATATATATATATATATATATCATAGTGTGTGTGTGTGTGTATATGTGTGTGTGCATATATATATATATATATATATATATATATATATATATATATATATATATATATATATATATATATATATATATATATATATATATATATATATATATGTATGTATGTATGTATATGTTGAGCAACTGAAGTTCATGAAAATCCAAACAGAATTCATAGCAAAGTTCAAAAGTTCAAAATCTTCATGAGCTCCAGAGGCACAAATTAACACGAGAACAAACACAGTACAGAGGAACAGTAAACAGACTTGTGACACGGGCTTGACACAGACAACCTGACAAAGGACAAAGGAGAGACCATGACTATATAAACATAGAAGGTTACTCAACTGAAGGTTAAACTAGATCAAAAGTAAAACTAAAAACAAAGCACGAATGACTAGCAAAATTAAAAAACAACAAACATGACAGTGAACCTAACAAGGAGACAAATGCTTGACAAGATACAAAAGGATACCGGATAAATTTGACTAAACTAAAACACAAAGAACCACACAAAACTCTAAATTCTAACTGAACCCAGAATACAAAGTAACAACAACTAAAGACTAAGAATCCTAAAGACCAGGTACAAGTTAAAAATACAAAAACACAGAGAAATACTGGAATACTAAAGAACAGCAGGAATCAGCTAGAAATTACACAAGACTAGAAACAATAACATAAACAGAAGCCAAGACAAAAGAAAACATGAACTTAAAACCATAAAAAACTCATAGTATAGAAATGAAAACCTGAACCACTCACTAACTATTCCAAGCCAAAAAAAACAAAAGAACCAGAAAGTACTTAAAAGTAAACATTAATTCAAAGTTGGAAAATCACAAATCTGAATGTTCTGAACCCAGGATCATAACAGTATCTTAGCATCTGCCTGCTCCTCCTGTGTTCTCCTTGTGTTCCCTGGCTGGATATCTGGTTGCCACTTGGTTAGACTTGCAGTCCTGTCTGTAATAAAGCTCGTCTTCTGTTCATCATATCTGCTTCAATGTCCTGTGCTTGGTTCTCTTTTACACAATTCATTAGGATAAATTTATTTGGTCTGACACTTTGTGCCTGAGTTGGTTCCACTTTGCAATAATACAACTTATAGCTGATCATGGGATATATAGGAGGGAAGAAATTTCACAAACTGATTTGCAGCAATGGTGACATCCTATTACAGCACTACACCCAAATTCAGTGAGCTCTTTAGAGCAACCAATTCTTTCACAAATGTTTGTGAAAGGCAGACTGCATGGCTAGGTGCTTAATGTTATACACCTGTGGTAATGGGACTGAAAACACCTGAATTTACAGATTAAGAGGTGTGGCCCAATACTTTTTTCCATATATTTCAACCAGATCAGCAAAGACTACTAATGTTGATTATGCATGTACGTGAAATCTTTGGGAAACAAAGTATTCAAAGTGAGGCATGTGGGGCTCTTTTAAAACCAGTAGGTTAATGAAAAAAATTGGAAATTATGTGGAATGTATTTCACTCATTGATGAATTTAAGCTTTGTCCACCTCAGTGTGTCAAAAAAAAAAAAATCAAATCTATGCTGACATACCTGGACTTAAACTATATCACTGGTTTTCAGTTATTAATGTGATCCCACTAAGATATTTTTCAGGAAAGTAGCCCCAGACCAATGCTTAAAAACTTTTGATATGATACATAAAAACCATAAAGTAGCATCAGTGTTTAAATGATACATTTCAAGTGCTTAAAATCACTAAATCCATGGCAAAAGAAAATAATCATACATGAGACTATAGCTACTTTGAATTGAGATTTTCTGATAAGTTACACTAAGAAACCTATACTTGTGCTTCACTAAGAATTGCTATCAGCAGCAGTGATTAAATGCATTTTTTTTTCATTGCTCTGTTTTGATCAGTCATTGTTTGATCAGTAATATCACTCTTCACACATATATGCAAATCACAAACATCATGTTGCTTTCAGCTGTACAGCTGCTGTGTCTCAACCACCAGTGTAGTTTCTTGCTTTTTTCTCTGTTATTTAGTAAAGTGAAAGTGGCTTCTTGCTCACAGTCAACTGTGTTTGTTGCTTTCTCCTTCTGTGAGGTTTTAAAGCAGCTGATGAGTCACAACAGCCAATGACTGCATCGAAACAAGTTAGTCAGACAAGTTTGTTCCAGAATGCAATCTGATAACATCTTAAGTTAGATAGCCCCCTGTATGCCAAACTCTGTTTGTAACTGAAGCTTTGTGTCAAAATTTTTGGTTATTATTAAAGAAAGTCCTCCAGAATCAAAGAATATATTGTGCTATATAGTGCTTCTTGTGAATACACCAATTATTAGAACTTATAAAGTGCCCTTCCAACTAAATGGATCTGTCTATTTTAGCAATTTCACCAATGTGCATACTTGTATAAGAGTAAAAAATCCTCTGATCTCCTTAAACCTGCAACCGTAAAACTTCAAACGCTCAATGCAAATGCTTCGTTGTTGGAAGTTGAGCTCAGCATATTTGTGTGTTGGTCTTGGTGGGTGTGCACACATGTCTGCACACGTGGGTAAGAGAAAGAACAAAAGCAGGGGGAAAAAAACACCAACCAAAGAAAAGCTGAAGACAGGTGGTGAGCCTTCAGTGAGGCTGAGCTGTAGGTCCAGAGTCTGTGCATGCAGCCAGGGAACAAACATGGCCAAGTGGGATTCCTGTGGCAGCAGCCCAGCCTTCAACCAGCCACACTGGATGGTGAGATTGCAACAGATACAGAGATACAGTGAAAGTTGGTGTTTATGAGCAAATTCATGACTGTCACATCTGTCTGCCTCAAAAACTTTATATTTGTGACCTGTTAAGAGTTAAAACTAAAATATTTGGCAGCAGTGTCTTTTTGAGCCTATTTGTGATTTATTTTTATGGTTCTTCAGCAAATACAGTTCACTGACCAGAAGCAAGAATTCAACAGACCTCCCACGAAGACTGTTCGGTCCATGTCGCAGTCATCTACAGATAGCTTCACTTCAGGTATGGAAACATGAAAACAGACACACTCTTAAATCTAATCACATGTCTCTGATATATAAACTGAGCTGTTTTTTTGATCCCAGCATCACAAACCGAGGATTAGCCATGCAGGCTAAACTTTAATTAAAGGGAAAAGTCTTCTGGGGAATTAGGCCTCATTAATTTGGTCCTAATCTGCTTCATGAGCCTTTCTCAAACATGTCAGTCACTGCCAGAGTATATGCAGACTTCAAAGAGCTCAGAGAAAAGACTCACCTAGCTATCAAAAAAATGAAGGCTGGAAAACTTGAGCCAAAGAGTCATGCGTCTCTGTAATGCTCCTTCATACGTAAGCCAGCTGATTGTTCTCACACACAGTCTAAATGATGTGTTGCAGTGCACAGTGACAGCTCTGAGGATGAATCTTCTCCCAGAGACAAGCTTCAGAAGACCGCCAAAGGCCTGTCTGACTTCTGCATCAAAAACATCAATCAGGCTGATTTTGGACGCAAAGAAATAGAAATGGCAGAACAAGGTACACAAGTACAAACAGCCTTCAAACCACAGTTTATGAGGAAGTTACAATATAAAAACAAAAGTAATATTATTACCCATCTAGAAAGGCTCTGTAGAGTAATGCACAAGAGGTGGAATCTAAACATGTCCTCATTTTGTGTCTTGGTTCTCATCTGTGATATTTAGAAATGCCAGCTCTGATGAACCTGAGGAAAAGGGCAGGTGGGGAGAAACCGCTGGCTGGAGCCAAAGTAGTGGGCTGCACGCACATAACTGCACAGACAGCAGTCAGTTCAACACAGACGCATGCACGCACACACACACACACACACACACACACACACACACACACACACACACACACACATCAAAAAAAGAAACAAGCAACCTACAGATTTACTGAGTACCACAGACTGAAAGATCTGGTTTGTTTCTTTTAGTAAAGAGGAGAACATCACTATCTTAGGACCTAAATGTACATAATGTATATTGCATATTGTGCATCATACAAATCTGCATTCAAACATTATAATTTTAAACTACTTTAGTGTCTAGAAATGGCCTCTGTGTGTTTCTGGTTTCCTGCAGGTGCTGATTGAGACTCTGGCTGCATTGGGGGCTCAGTGTCACTGGGCAGCCTGTAACATCTTCTCGACTCAGAATGCCGTGGCTGCTGCTCTGGTTAAAGCAGGTACGACTGTGCACCAGCTCCTCCACCTAATTTCTCAAGTTTTATTCCTCCATCTTCATTCTCTTTTGACCATCACATCCTCTTCATGCCACCTCCTGTCTCAGGCATCTCAGTGTTTGCGTGGAGAGGAGAATCAGAGGATGAGTTCTGGTGGTGCATTGACCAAAGTGTCGCCGCTGAGACCTGGCAGCCCAATATCGTATGCTGATCAACTCCTCTTATGTGTCACATAGATTCCCTGGGCGTGCAGATCAAAACGGCACCGCTCTTTAAAAGTGGAATTTAGTTGAATGTTATGTTTAATGTGTCTTTTTTTTCTCAAAGTGGATCAATTATGCACATTTTAAGCTCCATATCTTTAGGTATCTTTTGCTGGCCCTTGATGGAGCCCCTCAGTTCATCTGCTGTCTGAAAGAAGCCATTTTAGCTCCTCCACCTCTAAGCTATCATCTAATGGCATCTAATGTAGTCCCAAATCTTAAGCACCTTTACTGAAACAACCTCTGCTAATCAAACTATGAGTTTCTTTTATATTTTAAATGTATTTAGTGTTTGGTGAACTGTGCGTGTTTTACAGGCACATCTATAAATGAGTCCCTGTAGGTGCCTCTAGCTTGTTATTCTCACTCTTATCAGATTCTGGATGATGGAGGTGACCTGACCCACTGGATCTATAACAAGTACCCAGACCTGTTTAAGAAGCTCAAAGGCATTGTGGAGGAAAGTGTTACAGGCGTCTACCGGTTAGCGTAAACACAAAGCTTCAATGATGTTACTTTAAGTTTACAAAGTCAATCTGCAGCTCACACATGTATTTCCGTTTCAGGTTGTACCAGCTGTCAAAGGCAGGCAGATTGTCTGTTCCTGCCATGAATGTCAATGACTCTGTGACCAAGCAAAAGTTTGACAACCTCTACTTTTGCAAGGAGTCCATACTGGAAGGGTAACTATTCCTGTTGTGACTGTAAACAGGTAAGAACACCAGCATAGCTGTACATGACTATGCTCAACTCTACTTCCAGGCTGAAGCGAACCACTGACATCATGTTTGGAGGAAGACATGTGGTGGTGTGCGGGTATGGTGAGGTTAGTGTGATATAAAGCATGCATCCCATGAAATAGCTCACATTTAAGCTACTCTGCCAGACTGTGGTTTATTTCTTTTTTCTTCTTTGTTTTGTTGCAGGTTGGAAAAGGCTGCTGTGCTGCCCTAAAAGCACTGGGTGCTGTAGTATATGTCACAGAAGTGGATCCTATTTGTGCCCTTCAGGCCTGGTATGAATAGAAGAAGCTTTTATCAACCAAGATGTGAAGTGTTCCCTCCTCTTAAAACCACACCATGAAAAAACATGATGAAATACTGTTTTAACCCTGTCCTCTTATCCTCTCCTCCACTCAGTATGGATGGCTTCAGAGTAATTAAACTGAGTGACACACTCAGACAGGTAGACATGGTCATCACCTGTACAGGTGACTGCTGTCATCCTATAATTAATAAATAGATTTAAAAACATATATATTTTTTCTACTTATTTTTCATCTTTTTTTTAAAATTTTATTCACTGTTTCTCTGCAGGCAATAAAAATGTTGTTGTGAGAGAACATCTGGACAAAATGAAGAATGGCTGCATAGTCTGCAACATGGGACACTCCACCAGTGAGATAGACATGGTAAAGACAGAGTTTGTGTGTACAAAGGCCTCTTTATGTGAATGATTTGGTGTTAAACTATAGATTCCTGTGTCTCAGGCAGGTCTGCGGACTTCAGATCTGAAGTGGGTGCATGTGAGGCCTCAGGTGGACCATGTCATCTGGCCTGATGGCAAGAGAATTGTCTTGCTGGCAGAGGTGAGGACACTTGTGTTAATAAGTGCTTATTGAGGAGGAAACATTTGAGGAATATTTGTTTGCAGTGTGCGTGACTATATTCGACAAAGAGATTATAGTGGATAAAAAGAAGGAAGAGGAAGGGTGCATGTTAGGAAAGAAAAATAAAACCTGGAAGGTATTCAGGGCAGGGAGGTATTTATAGACAGTCACTGAGGCGTGATTGAGGTTTGGTCTTGCTCGTGAACTTCAGCTTATTTCTTCACTAACAAGGCTCAAATCTTGTAAGAACTTGAAATGTGTGACCTTGAAGTCCACTGCTTATTTAGCAAGAGAAAAAATGCTCTCTTCTGGATGCAGTGTAGGGAGAGATGGATGAATGTGAGGGATTTTGTGGTAAAAATCCAAAGAAAGGCAGCAATAATAATGACCACGTGTGTATCTTCCAATTCAAAATAATCACACAATACAGCACAGGATGACCATTGTGATTTTAAACTAGGGGTTCATACTACACTAATCATTACATTAGCCTGTTTATTACATACAAACCACAACTCAATTGACATGAAATATTATTTCAAGTGCTTGTAATCATAGCCGCTCTTAGTGATTTATTTTCATTTAGTATTGACTTTTCTCTCAGGGTCGTTTGCTGAATCTGAGCTGCTCCACTGTGCCCTCATTTGTCCTCTCCATCACAGCTGCTACTCAGGTAGGCAAACAAACACGTTGTTATTCTTTTCTAAATGTATCACAGCAGCTCTGTCAGTCGTTAAGCTGCTCGCAGTCACTTGCAGTTAACATTCACTGATACGTTTCAGGCCATGGCTCTCATAGAGCTGTACAATGCTCCAGAAGGACGATACAAAAAGGATGTCTACCTGCTGCCAAAGAAGATGGGCAAGTCCTCAGCTTAAATACATTGAAACAAACATTAAAGGGGACCTGTTATGCTTCTCCTTATTTTCCGTTATAATATATGCTGTTACAATGGTGGATGATCATTTTAAACAGGGCCAAAGAGTCAAATAATAATTCAAAAGCTCAGGTTTCAGGCTGGCCTATGCACTTGGTTTCAAGCTGTTATTTCCTCACCAGGGATGGAACAAGCAGGAATGTAAAGTACAGGTTTAATGTATTTGCACTTTAGTATTTCTATGTAGTAATTCTATGTTATGCTAATACTTTCTACTTCTACTCCACTGTATTTTTGATGCGGTTATTGTATTTTGAATTCAGTACTATTTATTATAAAGCTTTAGTTACTATTTTGCAGAAAAAGTCAGTAGTTTATAAGTAATTACAATCATCAGAGCTACAGCATCAATTAATCAATAGTTGTGACACAATAATATAATGTATATGAGTCTAAAAAGTGCCATTCTACATAATGAATATGTTTACTTTGGATACTTTAAATCTGTTTTTGATTATATATATCTTGGGCCCTATCAAGCTACTTAAATAGGATTATACATTTTATTTAAATAAAAAGTCTAAATGCTTTTTTCCACTTTGCAAAACAATTATCTAACACAAAATCAAGCCCAAACTCATATGCAGCAATACTTTTCAACACTTTTTAATAAATCTGTAGTGGGTCTCAATGTACATAAGCCTGAAAATCATCCCCAATGTTTAATACACCATTCTTGTTTTTTTAAAAAATTTTATTTTATTAATTATTCTGATTTTCTGTAGCTCCCCTGCTTTGTACTCTGTTCCTCCTGTGCAACCCCATTTTTAAAAATCTAGAAAATGTCCCTGAATGTCACTGAGCTGGGTCAGCCCACATCTCAATCTCAGCCCCATAAATCAGCTGTTCTGAAAAAGGAAGGGAATGTGGGCTCAAAAAGAGAGGTTTATTTCAAACAGCTAATGAACTGAGGGGTGTCACCAAGGCCCAGTATAAGATAAATGATTATAATTAATACCTGGATGCTACTGAAGTAGAGGGTGAAAAAGAGAATAATAGGTCCCCTTTAACCTACTGTAACTATTTATTAATATAGTCAAGAACCAAATTAAGACATTATAATCACTGTATTTTCATATTCTCAGATGAGTACGTTGCCAGCCTTCACCTGACATTATTTGACGCACACCTCACAGAGCTGACAGATGATCAGGCCAAATACATGGGCATCAGCAAGCATGGACCCTTCAAACATAATCATTACAGGCAAAGCCAGACCTTTCTCTCCGTCACACACAAACACACACACTCACACATATTTGTATTATTCTAAAATAAATCTTCTTTTTTTTTTGAAACAGGTATTGACTTTTTGATCATAAAGCTGAAGGACAGAAGACGTGCTGTTGTTGATTTTATGTTTGAGCATTAACGCCCTCTACAGTCTGAAGCTCACAGAGGGCTGTGAGGTGACAGCTGGTCAGGCCTGATTTCTCTGTGTATGCACAGCTGTATTCCTGTGTTTTAAGTTACTGTATTTGCTACACTGTTACTGATTTTTAGCGTCCACTGTAACCGGAGTGTAATCAATGTGATTTCTTAATTTGAAAGGAAAAACTATTCTGAATGGGAAAGAGTTACTTTTCTATCAGATGAATGGAGTACCTCTAAAATAGATTTTTCCCCTTTAATCCCCATCCTTTTCTAACATTTACATTTATCTAAATTTATATTAACTGTTACAGGTTATTAGATGTTTGCACATCTATAAAAAAAAAAGGGAAAAAAAGAATTAGCACAAAAAAAGTACATTTGTGTTTTGGTCAGTTATTTCTTTGTTGTAACATGGCTTCTTGGCAATAAATCTTGTATTTACTTTTTGTGATCACAGGGGTTACACTACATTTATTAAGAACATATATTTAATAAGATCGATTTTGCTTTTTCTGCAGTTCTGTCTTATAACTTGAAAATATAACAAAACCAGGAAGGTACTGTTTTATTTTTTCTTTGTTTGCTTGTTTGTTTCTTTTTACTTCTAAACTATGGAAAAACTTAATAAACATTGTTTTTACTGTATTACTAGACAGCGGTTGTGTACAGCGTTGTATATTCAGGTTTACATAGGAACGTTGACCAGAAAAAGCTGGTTGGAAGCAGCTCAGCTGCAGCTTGACAAAGACTGTGCGTTGTGACTTTTTCCCACTAGGGGGCGGAATAGTAGTATTATCTTTGGGTGATACTACAAGCTATGTTCCAAACAGCTTGTATTGCTCACTATCAGAGCCTTCTGTGCTTCTAGAATACTTTGAGGCTTTTAAATAATTGTGTTTTCATTCATACGTATGCGTTTGTATTTGTTTTCCTCATACTGTGGGGACAGGAATCGTTTCACACAGTCTCCACATGGGGACTAACTCTGTTGTAGGGTCAAGTTCCCAAAACAAATGCTGCTGAATATTGAGGTGAAGACTTTACTTAAGGTTAGGGTATGAGGTAGGGCTGGGCAAGCTGTAGCTCTTCTAAGGTTCCTGGTTAGGGTCAGTCTGCATGAAATGAATTAGTTCATTGCAGTCTTCCTCTAGAAACACAACTATATATGTACATCTTAGCCATAGCTTAGCTTTTAGGACCTAGTTTTTACCTTTTCTGCATCAAAATAACTTTATTTGCCCTAACCAGTGAAAGCATTTGCTTGTAAGGAGAAGCTCTCAGGCATTCAGTATTTCAATAATTATCACGTTTTCACAGTGACTGTAATCTTTGATGTTTGCTGCATCCAAATGCATAGTTAGTTAATTTGCTAGTGTTTGTTCCACTTCTTTAAATCGGCCTGACCAGCCGGTATTTTATATTGGTATTATAACTTGACTTTAGTTCTGTTTATCTCTTTTAATGACGCAGAAGTATTTAACTTCATGCAAAACTATTTTCCTAATTTGAGGGTAAAAATAAAACCTGGTTTTTCCAAATGCACCTGTATTTCCTCATATGGACGTGCTTGTGTGCTGTCCTCCAAAAAACTAACAGTGAGTATACCAACAGGGATGACGCCATGCGTGTAGATCAGGGATCCTCACATCCAGGCCGCAAGAGCCGGTGTCCTGCAGGTTTTAGATGTGTCTCTGCTTCAACACGCCTGAGTCAAATATAGAAGTTATTAGCAGGACTCTGAAAAACTTGACTGCATACTGAGGAGGCAAGTCAGCCATTTGATTCAGGTGTGTTGGATCAGGGACACATCTAAAACCTGCAGGACACCAGCTCTCGAGGCCTGGATGTGAGGATCCCTGGTGTAGATGATTGGTTGAAAAGTGGGTCTGAACAGGAAAGGGGTGGAATGGCAGCGGGAAAACATCAAAGATAAAAGAAGCAGCAAAAGAAGCACTGGCTGTGCTCTAGTCCTGTGGACAGTTTGCACTTTTTTTTTAATACTTCAGCTCTTTGTGTGTAGTACTCATGAGAAGCCCACAGACCACAAATTTTTGACACTGCTCCTGGTGACAGTAAACAGCTACAACAGTCCGCAAAGCTGTGCCTTGGCTCTGCATAGGACAAACACACAACCATGCCAGTCCAATTAAGGTTGCAGCCTCCACCTTTAAACCACAACTGCACCCAGTAAGCTGGTTGTATAGCATGTTGGATAGATTATAGCCAAAACTAGCCAGAGTCAACCTGGCATCGGTGAGCTTTGTTTGACTGTGTTGCTAAGTTTCTATTTTTTCCTTTTCCTTGCCTAATGCAGGCAAAGGAGGCCCTGCTTTGGGCCCCAGGCCAGTAGTGTGCCCCCCCCCCTCACACACACACACACACACACACACACACACACACACACACACACACACACACACACAATGCCCCCCATAAGCAGGAAACTCTTAAAGCAGCTTCACTTTCTACATTTATTGGTGTGCCCAGCTCTGCTGACTGTGTTGTGATGGAGCTCAACGTGTTTGCTGGAATTCAGTCGGAGCGCCAGCAGTCGACTTGTTAGTGTAGCTGGCAGGCAGAAAGAGCATAGAAGTTAGTGGTTACAGTATTAATGGTTCATAACCAGTTAGCTTGGTCTTGGGCATTGGTACCAGACTCAAGGATGTCACTGGCTGACCAGCAGTGTAAATGTCATGATGCAGTTACAAAGCTGTTTCCTAATAAGTGTCAGCAACATCGAACACTAAGTAATATAACTTGATGGGTTCAGCAAGCGACTTGTAGGCTGTAAGGCTGTTTCAGAGGCCCGGGTTTGAATCCACCACAAGGCCGTTTACTGTGTGTCTTCCCCCTGTTCTCACTCCACTGCCCTGTCTCAATAAAGGCTAAAAAGCCCTGACTGGAATATAATGGGGAATGGCTTGCTAAGAAAAAGTTCTTCATGACTGCACTGTAAATCAGAATATGCTGAAGGTGTGCATGCCTCCTGGTCAATGCTAAAGAGAGGACTTCATGACCAGAACTTTGGAGGATTCACCGCAAATGCAGCCTTCTTGTAAATGAGCAGGACGTGGTTTACAAAAAGAGCTGTGCAGCAATGTTCTGTGGATTGATGAAACAATAATCAGCATCTGTTAAACAAATTTAATCTTGGGCTGTCCAAACTCTTCACCAGTTCAGTGGAGGTCTGAATGTTTGGAGAGTTCTGCAGATCAGGCCATTTCTTTTCCCCAAAAAATGGTGGCTCACATTCCTCAGAAGTCTAACACAAAGCCTTTGTTGGAAGATTTTTGGCAAAATATTTTTTAGCAAAAACATGGCTGAAAAAGTCAGTAAAAAAAACCCCAACTTATTGTGCAAATGGACCTGGAGAGTTTATCTGGTCTGTGACATTAATCACAAAAGTACAAAAACTTTCCCCTCAAAATTCAGCAACATTTCTATTTTTTCAAGATAAAAAAAACAAAAAAATCTCATTTGGATTTTGAAAGTCAAGACTGCAATGTTTTGCTTGACAAAGTACATTTTGTCAAGCATTAATTTAAAAAAAACAACTTAATAATGTAAGTGTTCGAAGATTAAACTTTGAAAATACACAGATAATATTCCAAGAGGTGAGCAGTTAATAATTAGGCTTTCACAGATGTCCAAGTTACCTGTGCCATTATTTCCAAAAAAGAATTTTAAATTTTGATCAGTTACCACCTCAGTACAGTTTTCCAGTTTGACGCTCTCCATCCTGGACGAGCTCAGGAGAAGGCAGCGGCTTTTCTGAATCTTATATCTGAGTCCATCTTTCAGAGTGAGCGTTCAAACTTCTTTTTAGAAACAGGGTTGTTAAACAAGTCAGCACTGTGCCTCAATGTGGCCTCACAGGAGGAAGTCTGAGGTGTTGGTTTGTACCCTCGGTCCTTTCTGTGTGGAATAAGCGTCCCTCCTTGGGTGCCTTGGTTTCTCCCACATTCCAAAGAAATGCAGCTCTGTTGGAAACTCCACATCAGCCACATAAATGTATTTGATTTAAATGAATTCAAACTATATATATAAAGAAGTGCAATTTCAGTCTGTGTTTCAGTTTTTCTACATCATAAAGAAATGCAGCTTTAGTAAATGAAGGAAACTTGTCAGCATGTTGGAAATAGATTTATAAAATTAATTTCTGGTCGCTCATTGCCCAAACTGTCCTGTAATTATAAAACAGGAACTTTTCTGTCATTTAATTTTAATTTAATAGTTTATCTATTACTCAATTACTTTGCTGTAGTATGAATTACCATGGAGGAGGTCTTTATCAGTTGGATAAACTGTAAAACTTATGAAAATACAATTAAAAGTCCAAAATTTAAACTCTCCTTCACATTTTCCAAAGCTGTCCAGTTAATAATAAATAAAGAAGCTGTTTCCCTTAAGATTATTTGAGGCAGGTTTTAGAAGCAGTTGAAATAGTTTTGTACTGACGTCACTCACTGTGTCTGACGTGTTCCTCACAGACGCTACATAATTAACTGCATTTCATGAAAATCCAGCTGGTTATATGACAGTTATTATCTGTTTTCCTCGAGTGTCTGCCTCTGGTCAAGGAGTCCTAAAAATACTCCCCAGTCCCTGGATTATTGTAATCCAGTCTCCCTCTTTGTGTGTGTGTGTGTGTGTGTGTGTGTGTGTGTGTGTGCGCGCGCGCGTGTGTGTGCTTTACACCAATGCATGACCTGTGTCCTTACTAAATTATATACTACAATTCTGTATGACGACAAACTAACGTTCACAGTGCTGTAAGGAGTGCACCCTTCACTCTTTGCCACCTCCTCTTTTACTTTTCTGATTATTAAAACAAATTGTTTTACAGGTTCACCTCAAACATCTCATATACTGATATAGTAACAATAAAATTAATCTCAAAATAAGTTTTCCTTCCAAATGTTGACTTGTTGCTAACTTTTTGAAGCATTTCTCTGTCAGTTGTATTCTGAAAGAATCTCACTCGAATTGATATTTGCCACCCTGCTAAGATTAAAACGCCTTTATTTTAACAGAGAAGTAGCACAGTGATGTACAGTACAAAGTAGCAGTTTAGACAATAACAATTAAACCACCATTAGTGTGTATGATTAATGAGGACATCCTTCCATAACTTCCACACCCAATCTAATCTAATGATACCACTCATTCTCTTGTATTACCAGACTCTCATAGTCAGAGGGGGGTTAGTAAGTGTGTGAAAGAGGGGTGTGTGTCCTAGGGCGGAGCTGTTCATAATCCATTGGTTGGTGATGCATCTGCAGAAGACAGATGGTCTGTGCAGCCTATGCTGTTGGATGTGGTAAGCTCAGTTTGTAAGCAGTTTTAGCAACCAGGAAGTTGTGTATCAGGGTTTAATGCATGTGTGTGTGTGTGTGTTGTGTATGTGTGTGTGTGTGTGTGTGTGTGTGTGCGCGCGCGCGCATGTGTGCATCGTTGTCTCCTCCCACTTAGGGATTCTCCCTAAAGAGCTTTGATGCCTTCCCTGCATCACTGCATGGTCTAATCACTCGTACCAGCTGTCAGCATATCGGCCTCCCTCCATCCTCTGCTGGCAACACTTAACCTCGGGTCCTCTGCAGTTGGCCATAATGGACTCTCATGATATTCAGAATGAAACATGATGAATGACCATCAGCTGCTCATTGTTCTAACTGCTCTGTCCAGGCACACAGATGCAGTACTACCAGTTATACTCCCCCCCTTTTTTAATATGCTGTACATAAGTGAAACCTTAAGCTACTTTATGGTAACGCTCTACATTCTGAACAACTTTTCCTCTTTTCGCCACATCATTTCTAAACTGTGCCTGCTTCCTGTTATCCTCCTGGTTTTGATTTTTGTTCAAATTCATGTGCTTAGCTAAATCATTTTTATACCTCATCACACTTAAATTGTATAAACATTGAAATAGCTTTAGTGCAATCGGCATTACATGATTAATGAAGGAAATGTTTAATCCACGATAAAAGACAAATTTCATGTCTTAGCACATTTGAGATACATTTTATTGTAACTTTCCCATGCGTGAAAAATTTTCCACTGATGTCAAGAGTCCGAAATGAGTGATAAACATAAAAGTTCTTCTTCTGCATTTCCCATATTTACATATTTAACTGTTAAACTATACTATGACTAAATAAATATTCAAATTTTATTTAAAAGCCCCACAAAAAAACCACAATATCAAGAATATAAATTCTTTATTTTAATATGTCAAGCCCAAAAACTGTTTTCAAATGATTGTAAACATCACCTCATATCTTTTTTAACTTCCCTGAAACACAAAGGAGGATTTTACTGTGGTAGCTACAACCCTGCAGATCTAACAGATGCATCTTGGAGGAGTTTACTGTGGCTGAGTTGGAACACAGCACTAATGTCATTTTGCACCACTTCACTTCAGTCCTTTCCTGGCTGAGCAAGATCAGGTTGCACCATCAGCAAAGTGTCTGTATCTGCTGCTGCTGTTAGTACTGGCATTGTAGATGTACAACTACAAGCCTTCAGCTGCTCCTTTCAGACAAATGAGCACTGCTGATTTATTAATCAGGGCAGTTCGTAGTCAATTTAAAGCTTAATGGTCTGTGCATGAACTCATGTGTTATGGCTTAATAATCAAAGTGTCCTTTGGGTCACAACTTTCAGTATTTGGAATCTTAAATTACACAAGAGTTTGATATTGTGATCAACAAACCGTGTCCAAGAAAAGGTTGAGAGGCGTCGTAGCTCCGAGGAGGTTAGAGGCCGACTCGGTGGGCTTGTGAAGTATTTCTGTTTGTCTTGTTCCTTGAAGGTGTTGTAAACTTTCTCCATCCTTGCAGATTTCTAAGGTGTTCTGAGACTGCAAGAACGCTCAGGGGGGATGGTCAGTTTTAACCCCACGCTGCTCTGCCTGCAGTCACTCACACAACCAACAGCTGAGTGTTGTCATATAAAAAGAAGATTCTGACATATCTAATGCACATTTGTAAACACCTGCAATGAGTCCTGACTCCTGTGTTGGTGGAGGGTGGATAGGTAAAAGCTCTCAGTCAGTTGTTGGCAAGTCTAGAACCACCGGATCCTTCCAGCTCACCAGAGTGAGTTCTACCATTGCCAAACACTGTGGGAGAGTGCACCGGTAACCACCACCAGATCTGTTACACGGAGCAGCGTCTCAGAGATAACGCTTCCATGATAACTACTGACATCTGAGATGGACGACCCAATCGATGAGATCCACTGTTCATCCTCCCCGTCCCTTCCTCTCCTCTCTGTTTGGTTCTCGCTCACAAAGATAGAACACAAGAGATGCCAGAGTATTTAGAAAAGTTTGGATTCCTATAATCTGAAAAGCTGCACGTCTGTCCCGTCCTATATTGGCACTACACATGATTGCTCAAACAAGGAGAAACAAAGCAAAAATGTGCTAGTGCCAAAATGGGCAAAGAAGACTGGTCGTGAGGTTATTGTAGATCCATCACTCACACTTGAATCAGAATCAGGACACCAACACAGGCAGTGTGGTTCTGTCTCTACTCTGTTTATGGCCCTATGGTAATTCACTGATAGTGTGCTGTGACAGTGAATTCTACCAGTGCCATACACAGAACAGGAGGAGATGGAAGTGAAGTCTGACTATATGTAACAGAGCAGCAACACAAATGTGAATCCTGGCTGAGCTTTCATGTCTTTTCTGTAAAACTGCAAATCTTTTTAAGTTTTGTGTTTTTGTGCCAGCGGTCGTTGCAGTCCAGGGCAGAGTGGAAATGATCAGATTGTATCAGAAGCAGTAGTGTCCTTCCCTCATCTCTGTTTTGTCTATAGCTCATAGGATAGGGAGTAAATCCAGCTATGCCATCTGCTGCTGGGCTATACTGGATCGGCCTGTAGTCTGTTTATCCCAGTTCACCCACCGTCTTTGAGTAAATCTGTACAGTGATGCAGATATAGCTCTAAAATGTCAGCACTGGATTGTTGATGGGGGTTGTATTTTTGCACTGCATTTATGGCCTCCAGAAGAGCTTTCCTGAACATGGTCTGATGGTCTGCCGCTCGGATTGATTCTGGCTGGTGGGAATGATGTGCTAAGTGATTTTTGAGATGCTTCAAATGGGTCCCAAAGCAGGGCTCATCTTCCCGTTTCCGGGAGAAATCAATACAGTAAAAAGCTTGAGTGAGAGAGAAGAGAGCAAGCCTAAGAGGAGAGAGAGAGAGAGAGAGAGAGAGAGAGAGAGAGAGAGAGAGCGAGAGAGAGAGAGAGAGAGAGAGAGAGAGGGAGAGAGAGAGGGAGAGAGAAATCAAAACATCCTGAAGTTGCTCTGTTTAGCTGGTTGTTTTTAGTTGCTCCTCCTATCTTACTTGATCTCACTACTGAACAATGATAAGTAGGTGCATGTTTCCAAAACATCTGATGGAAGCTGTGATTTTTCATAAGTGGAATAAAATGTATTCAGGTCCTTCTGTTTTTATAATCAGACCACAGTGACTGCACCTTGTGTGATCACTGTTTCTTTAACTGAGATTTTCAAATCTTTACATCATCTCATTTGTAATAATATTGGAATCAAAATCATTAACTCATCGTTTTTATTGCCATTGTGATTACAGTCAGTTGTCTACAGCCCATAGTTCCCTATTTCTTATTTTATTTATCTCTGTTTATTAAAATCTTGTGTAGGCCATTACGTCTTACCTTAGAAAGATGATCTAGTATCCTTATTACGCTCAACAACCCTTCACTTAAAAAAAAAAGGCAGAAGAAGCTTCTTTAGAGAATCAACCCTTCAAAGGGATCCAGGAGTAGAATATCTTCGAACCATCTTTAAAATATAATAAAGATGACAGAATTTCCCGATCATTCAACTGGATGAACTGGGCAGCATGTGACGGAGGGGAGCTGACTTTTTTTGTACTTCTTCAGCCCTTAGGTCCAAACAGAATCAATTTACCCTCCAAGGTTCCACGTCTCCATCCCTCGCGGTTCCTTGCTTGTTTGGGGCAGCAGAGGATTTTCTAGTGGACAGGTATTTAGTTGGTAAGCATCTTAACCCAGTAGCAGTATAGTAATCCATGCCGCCCTCCTCCCTTTCCTTCTGCCGCCTTCACACGCAGGTCTGTGGAACATTTCCCCTGCGCCTTTTACGCACGGAACGCGCACTGCACTGGCAATGATGAGGGAAGCTAGCCTAATAGTCAGAACTGCCTATAATGACTTTGGTATAGCACAGCAAAATATGTGTTATGTTAAAATAAATAAACCATCAAGGCACAAAAAAAACTCGTCATGTAATTAAGAACTTGGATAACAAGAAAAATTATTATTTTCTAACTCTTAGCTCACCTTCATCGATGTCCAATAAAATTTCGCCAAACTCCAGGCTACATGTTATAAAATACCGTCCGGATGTCTGCAATCAGACCTACCAGCATCCACCGGGTGTGGCACACCGCTGCAACCAGGCCTGAAGTTCCGCTCTCTCATCCCTATACAGGTCTGAAAGTTTCTCCTACCCAGGCCTCCTCTACTCCTCGTTTTATACCTGCACACAACGTCCCTCCAGAGCTCATTTACCTGCTGTCGGTGACTATTAGACAGATTGCAAGTGGAAAAAGAGGCATCATCCTTTCAGCTGACGTGAGTCCATTGGAGTGGGATAAAACAGGTTTCGGTTACGGCTCTCTCAAAGTTGAGGCTGAAATCCACCCGTGTTCCCTTTGTCCTCTCCATACATTATGAAGGATGCGCAGCCGGTCAGCAGCGTCTCCTCATTCTCCTTCTACTCCTGCTGCTCAGGTTACCCTGAAATAACTTTACTCTCATTTTAAATTATTTCTGCGGCATTACTCATCATGTTATGATCAACTGCATTTCCCCCATTTTTAGCAACATTTGAAATCCCTTTATCTCAACCAGACTGGATTATGAACATGGGTCTTCAGTTTTCTCAAATTTATACAATCCCGAACTGGGGACCAAAATAAAAATTATACTGCATCAAAGTTCTCCTTTTTTATTCTTTTTTTTAAATGAGTGAATGGATGGATTTTTTTTTTATCTAACACATTTTTGTAGAAAAAATCAAACGGACCAAATTAATCTGGTTATACTGAGTGTGGCAATGCGGCCAAATTAAAGTAATGTTGGAAGTGGAAACCAGAATATGCTCAGAACGAAGCTGCTTGTCCAAACAGCAATGAATATTTCATAAGATCATTATATGCTCGGCCTTAGTCTTCAGGCCTTCACCTCGACATACAGACGGAGCATCTTCGGATTTGTTTTCTTATTTCATTTGTAAGGCTAAAAATTACTAGAATTAAACGAGTAGTTCCAAATTTACAGTCTGGGGGCTTAAATGATATATATAAAACGACGTATTTGGGATGATTTTGGGGGGGGGATAGTCTGTTTATCTGCAAAAATAACTTTTAACGTTTTCTCGACCTTCACCTTTTTCTAAACCGCGGACACAGATTTTAATAATTCCACTGAGAAGAGATCTGTTTAGTGTGTCTCTGAGCCATGACAGTGAGTCGATACCAGGACCCGGAATCTGAAGCATCTGAAAGGAAATCAGCCATCACTGATTAAATGAATTGTGTTTTTTAACACCCCTAATTTTTCCCACATTCAGGTTTCATAAAAACCTACCAGTGAAAAAAGATTATTTCTTTTCGCCCAATGTCATAAAAAAAACAGCAATAAAGGTGACCAAATATATTTATACCCACAGAGGTTTATTACACTCACCTGTTTAAAAAATAAATCTTCAACGTTTACCTAAAAACGACCTACAGGCCTCATTATTGTGCATTTTAGTTTCATCTAAAATTCCAGTTAACCTAAAGTTAATAAATATTGAATTAATTTTGTGTCAAATTTGCATTTTGACCGTGTAACAATCTGCATGTACCGCCTGTCCAAGAGGCTTCTTCAGTTCTAAAGTCTTCAAAAAGAATTTAAAGAACTGCAGTCGCCTTTTTTTTCAAGCTCTCGAGTCTAGCATCATCTGCATGACTGAGAATGTGCTGTACTGTCTTCTGGGGACACGTCAACGTTTACTGCCATCTAGTGGACAGAGGAGAGACAAACGTTGTAATGTCTACTACCAGCGTGAGTTTCCCACAAGATAAGAAAGAATTTTTATTAAACCTCAAGACTTTACAGTTAATAACAATTAAATTTCATACAATAGTAACAAAACAGGGGTGGCACTGAGGTGAGAATCCACTGGCCTTCTGGGCCCCTCTGTGTTGACCTTGCAAGGTCTCCATGTGCCGGTGGCTCCTCTCCAGGTACATTGTCTGGAACTCTTTGCTCTTCACTGCTTGACAGGATATTACAAAACTATCAAAGCAGGCACAAAGAAGGCAGCGTTAAAAGCAGAACCAGAAAGGTTTCTTGGGAAAGTGTCATCAACCCTATCGAAGTCCACAATCCAAAATGCTTTACATTACTTGATAAAGATGCTATGAAGAGTAAGTGACACCAAAACCTTTTCTAAACTTCAGGGAGAAGTCTTTCATTGCAGCAATGATAGCTCCCACCACAACCTTCCTCTGACTAGCCCAGGGAATCTTGCCTCACATTCAGCATAATGCATACACTATAATGCATGTATTAGAATACAGACTGATCCCAGGAATTGTGTACCACTGAGGCCACAAGAATTTAGTTATGCACCTACAACATCCTGGAGAATACTTGAGGATCACTGGCGTGTGATTTGCTCTTGTACAAAATGTGGCAAGAAAACTTGTCCATGTAGAACAGCAAAGGCTAAATGCAGCCAAGTCTGTCAGTGTCATTGAGCATCACATTGTTTGCTAAAATCCTCTGGATAGTGCAGCAGATAACTGAAGCAGTCGTTCAGATGGTGACACAAGCATGAAATTTGGCACACGTGTTATACAGATTATGAGTTATCAAAAAACAGGTGTTGGCAACATGAAAATTCAAAATGGCGACTATTTTTCAAGATGGCTGCCATGTCACACTGAGGTTCATTGTCCATTGCAGATTATGTGTAGCATAGTACACAATCTAAAGACCAGACCTTTTGTTTTAGCCTCAGAAAATGTGGGAAGTCACTTTGTCCAAAAATGCTGTGATATGGACCATAAAAAAAGATGGCGGCCACAAACACCTAATTTTATTCTATATCAGGAATTAACAGACATAGATATGTGATTTTGGTGCCTAATCCAAAATTTTTGGGGTCAAAGAATGTGGTAGAGATGTTACTTTGGTCATACCAACTGTGATATTGACCATGAGAAAGATGGCGTCCAAGATGGCCTCCACAAAAGACACATTTTTCCATAGTAGTATGCATAATTGCATATTTTCCACAAAAGCATAAGACACAAAAACAAAAAAATTTTAAAAGCAGCCTGAGAAGTGAAGATTTAGACTTCACATTTGCAGCCGCACAGAGCTACACATGTGAGACCCAGTCTGTAGCACTTGAAGCTGCCACAGCAGCCTGATTTACAGTCACATTTGGTCAGCTGATGGCAAGTCTTGGCTGTCAAGAAGACCTGCCATTCTTCACCTACCTTCTGCCATCCCCAGCCAGCACAGCTCTCTGCTTCTGGCTAACACTGGGTTGCCTGGGCTCACACATAACCAGCCTGGTAGGTGGCAGATCTGGTGTGTTAGAGTAGAGATGCTTTGATTGCTGGAATTAACTCATGAGGCCTCTACTTTCTGGCAAACACATCAAGCCTGCCCTCGTCCACAGTGGTAGCAGTGCTGGACCTGTCATACATCAATATGACAAACTTCTCCAGGATCTCCGGGTTGCTATCCTCCACTGTGAAAGGGTACTGGCTCAGTTTGGAGAAGACAGGAGAAGCATCTGGACAAACGTTCCATGTTTTCCAGGCAGTCTTCTTGCCCTTGTTGTGAAAGACTGACACAGTGTCACAGCATGTGAAGGCATAAAAGAATAACATGCCATTGACCTTCTCCTGGCCTATATAGTGACACAGGTCATGCACACTAATCCAGTACAGGCTCTGACCTTGGCCAAATCCCACCCATAACTGCCCTAGCCCTAAACTCTGAAGGGCAGGGAAAGCACTGAGTGCAATAACAACATCTGTGCCGTTTGCTTTGACCATGATGGTTTTGCTCCCATGTTCTAGAGCATATTTGACATGCACAAAGATGCAGCTGTCAGCTTCCTTATAAGAGCACTTGTCCAGTCCCTGAAGACCAGCTTCATCAGTGCTGAGGACAGCAGGTCCCTTTGTGACAATGACCATGTTTGGTGCAGACATTTGAACAACCTTGGTTGCAAGGAGTTGGAATAACTGTCTTGTTGTCATTCTATGGCAAACAGGGTCCACCAGAGGATGTCAGCCCCTCAGGAGGTCAGTTTCTGATTGTTAGGTGAGAGACCTTCCTGAGGTCATTTTGTAGGGCTGTGGCTGTGTTCATTATGTTCCTCCTTGCACAATTGGGGTGGGGCTCTACTAATCGGAAGGTTGGTGGTTCAATCCCTGGCTACTCCAATATGTGTGCCAAAGTATCCTTGGGCAAGATATTGAACCCCAGAGTTGCTCCCAATGTATTTGAGTGTGAATGTGTCTTCAAATGTTAGATAGCAAGTATTTAGACGTGGGGGAAAAAAGTGCTTGTATGAATGTGTGTGTGAATGGGTGAATTCAAATGTGTTGTATTAAGTGATTTGAGTGCTCAAGTAGAGCGCTTTATAAGAACTAGGCCATTTACCACAAAGTTGCAGATGCTGATGGTATCTGCCTGTCTCCTGGAATCTTCTCAGCTGTGCTGGGAGACACAGCCTTCTGGCAATGGCACGTATTGATATCCTATCCTAGAGGAGTTGGACTACCTGTGCAACCTCTGTAGTGTCCAGGTATCGCCTCATGCTACCAGTAGTGACACTGACCCTAGCCAAATGCAAAACTAGTGGAAAAACAGTCAGAAAAGATTAGGAGGGGGAAAATGTCAGTGGCCTCCACCTGTAATGATGTTTGATGCTATACTCTGATTAAAAAGTGACTGGATAGAAAAACTAGTTTATGAGCCACTGCAGAAGTATACAGACATTGGTGGTACCGCTGCTGTGAAAATCAACCTGGGTTTGGTGTCGGCTAACTAATCCTACTAACCTAGTTGATAGGTTACTTAAAAGATAGATGGGCAGCAGTGGTTAGCATGGTTCGCTCACAGTAAGAAGGTTGTTGGAGCCCATCATTCCACATGCATATCAAGGGTTAAGGGGCCATCATGCAGGATAAAGACATGGAATTAAATAAAGGAAAATAAATGCAACTGAAATTGGATTAGAGTAACTTAGACAGATATAAAAAGCTACTTTAAGCTGCTCCCTCATTTGCAAATGCTCGCCACAGTGGGTACCTCCACTTTTGATTTGGCAGATTTTTACACCGGATGCCCTTCCTAATGCTGGAAGGGCATCCAGGGTGCTTTTGCTTGTAATGCAAATGTATAAACAACACTATGGAACCACTAGTAAATTGGACATGTATGATCTACTAAATTTGACCAATTTTCTGTTACTGTATGCAGCAAAGGATCATACTTAACAGCGGAGTCTATAAAATATGGAAATAACTTTAATGTGCTGTCAGAATTCACCCAGTCACAATAAAAATGTCACTGTATTTATGCATTTCAGGTTAAAAATTAAACAGTTACATGAACAGTAAATTTAACTTCCATGTAGTCAAAAACTCTCACTTTGTTTTCTGATGTTGGATCATTTTAAAAATTCATGCGTCTAATGGGATTTTTGGTGCCGGGGAACAAACTCACAAATTCTGGTGCTTGTCTCCACTTTTGAAAGACTGTTAAGAGTCAATTGTCGAACTATCTTTCTGTATCCTTTAACAAACTGGATAAAGTCAACACTTTTTCAGTTCCTCTGGCAGTTCTTCAGACACAGCGATCACAGATGTACTCACTTTTGATGGAGAGTTTCTTACTACGTGGCCTGCAATTTTAAGGTAGTCTTTGAACTAGTAATTGTTTTTGATTGCTCATAAAAGAAAATACTTGCCAACACAAAAATAATGACTTATTTGAGGTTAAAGTGACATAACACACTCCATTTCTAGGATTGCTTCCAAATGCAAACAAACTGAAAAGTAGAAGTCACTTTGTGCCATCTACCATCCACAGAAGCACTACAGTGATGCTTAGAAATTTTGTTTGTTTATTTCTTTCTTCAAGTTACAAGGGAAGCACATATATTCATTTTTTGCCTTTTAAAATTTAGGGGTATCTTGAACTGTATCCTCGAAACAGGGTTTAGGAAATTAAAAAAAAAAAAAGAAGAAAGAAAAACACATTCAAACGAATTATAGGCATCAAATATATGTGTTTCAGTAAATAAAATACATAACACAATGAGGAATCCAGAGGCTGACAAACAACATAGTTTTTCTGTTGCAAATGAAAATTGTGACATCGTGCCATCTTAAGACTGACAACAACATACATTTGGTTATCGAGTCTAATTAGAGCCATTTTTACATTTTTTTAACACCATGTCAAGAAGAAGTCTGACATGCAGGTTTTACCGGCCTAAACTTAGGTAACACCCTCTTGTAAGACAATATCTTTTTGATAAGGGGGATTAATAATTGAATTTTTTTTAATTCAAACAAGAAGAAACGGCTCCTTTTGATGCCAATACAATTCTGTTTCTTTCCAGAAAAAAAAAAGGATACTGATCTGTAATGCAATGAGAACATGTTACAAACATGTATCAGACTTCAGATCACGGTGCCATCACAGCTCTGGTAACACCTCCTCCACACTAATGCCAGCAGGCACATAAAACTCTTAATAAAGCAGGAAAAACACCCAAAGTGTTCTCCGAGCAAGAAGAAGAACGACTTTGTGCCTGAATTAAAGTTTAAACTAATCTGCAATGAGAGTTGTGACTATTTGAGGAATTTCTATCTATTCGATCTCACTCTTTATCCATAACCCAGTCTGAGCTGGTCCCCTTTTTGGGATGCATGACACTAAAGCCTGTAGATCCATTAGATTTTGGTCCCACCATTTTTGGAAAACAGGCCACCAATAGCATTTAAAAAAAAAAAAAAAGTAAATGTGAAACAAAGAGGGCTTCTGTCAGGCAGCAGAAATCATTTTTGACAGTGATGTTTACCTATGAAGGGGTGTGTAGAGGAACAGGGCTGCAACCTGTCTCCAAAGACGTGTAATTCTCCTCATCTTTTCAGGACAAGAAGTCTTTTAAACTACTGTATAAGTATTAAACCATACATTATGACAGGATTCACCACCCGCGAAAAACTAACTATCCCTACGCAAGTCAAACACCTATTATAGTTCAACACAAGCAATAGGCAAAGTTAAGAAGTTCAACGATTCATCAAAACTGGATAATCCGCACTGAACCCGGCTTGACTCGCAGAGGCATCCTTTTTCATGTCTACAGCGATACAGCTCCACAAAGCCCTACACAAACTTTAACTGTGTCATGCCACAATATACAAAGATACTCAGAGAATGACAAACGCTTTCCTAAAACGGAGAGGAAGAGGAGGACAACATGGGTGCTGAAGAAGAGAGGTGTCAGGATTATGAACCTCCTCTTCTGGTTTCTGCTGAGCATCGGGGGCCAATACAACACAGATTATCAATGAATTACATTCATGCATGTAACCCCCCCCCCTTCACACACACACACACACCCAGACACACGCACATGCTGTGGTGTTTGTGTGGCTTGTCATGGTTGATGTGTTGCTTGCTTGATACTGTGTGATGTGTCTGCAGGTTGCACAGAGGGCACCAGTCTGTACACGACTGCACACTGTGGCCTTCTGCTTCTTCGAAGTGATGATTTTAGTTGCTACTCCTCATGGTGGCAGTGTCAAAAAGACGAAAGGAGCACAGGTAATTTTAAAAAGAAAGAAAGAAAGAAAAACAGGATTCCTCTCTCCTTAGAAGCAGAGTCTGCTCTGAGTCGTGGATTGTCATCCTGCTGTCTTCTGTCAGCAAGGAAAAGATGCCTGATGATGCAGTGAAATGCTGAATAAAGAAAAGAAAGAAACAAAACAAAACTTGAGCATGTTAGAACAAAAGGTGGTGAGGTGAGGCCTGTGGTGCAGTCACTCTAGGTTTGTGCTGACAACTCTCCTCCTCTGCTGGCCTCACAGCTCAGTTTACACTGTCAAGCGATGCGATAACCTCGGCCCGAGCCACAAAAGATCAACAAAATCAATCTGATCGGAATTGGCCCATGGGATGAAGAAGAAAAGAAGGAGGAAGGGCAGGTGGTAATGAATTCCTAAGTAAGAGTGAATATTCTGCAATATCATACTGCAAATCCTCATGTAGCGATAAAAATCCTTGTGTTGCTGTAAAAAAATTGTCTTGTTTAAATATGAATATAGTACTGAGTTTCTGCTCTTTAGGAAACGACAGTCTGTTGTGAGGTGAAGGCGGCTCCACCTTCACTACAATTCCATATCCTGAGCCTCGTCTTCCGAAAAGTCTGACATGGAGCTCTCGGATGATGAGTCGCCTCCTCCTTCCTCCTGCTCCTTTAGAGCCTCCTCTGTGGCGTACTTCTGGATGTACTCTGAAAGAGACACACAAGCAGGGCGAAAGATGAGTTTAATGTGGATGACAAGCTTGAGAGATTTGTGAGAACACAAATAAAAATATTTGAGCTGCCGGGCAGACTTAATGATGATAAACATGTGGCACAAACCTACCTGTTTCAGGTTAAGCACTAATCAAAATGAGCCTAAATGCTAAATCTCTGAAAATCCGCTGTAGGATTCTCACTCGATGCACAAATTTGACACCTTATCTAATGTTTTAGAAACAAATGTTATCGTTTGATGTTACAGCAGTGTGTGAAATGATTGCAGTCATATGTGCGTGTTACCTTTGATTTTGTGTTTATAATCTTCTGGCCGGTGCAGATACATGGCGGCCGCATCCCCGTTCAGAGGATCGATGGGGTTGGGGTAGGCGAGCAGCTGAGGGAGAAACGACTCAAAGATGTTGGTGAGATCTGGTGGATGCAGGAGAAAAGATCACAGTCAGTTCAGAATTCAGAAAACAACAAAGCTGCAGAGAAATACCAACAAGCTGGAAGAGCATGCATCACAGGTGATTTAGGCTTCTGTGTTAAATCTATGCTGTACCCCTTTGACACCTGACGTGCACCTGCCTGGAAATGTAACTACACGTCGCATTTCAATTTATCAATGTGAGAATAATAATCATAGCCTCAATATAAGGAACAATGAATGCTCTTAACCAAGGCGGTTACTTACATAGGCTTTGGCATAGGCTGCAAAAAGATTCACTGCAGAAGTCTAAATCTGCAGAGTTTTGTATTTTCTAATTAGTTTTTAATTTTATTTTGTTTTGACTTTTTGTTTCCAGAATGAGTTTCAATTTAATTTTTATTGGTTTCAGTGTTAGATTTTTTTATTAATATTGTATGGAAACCATATGTCAAAGTCAAGATTCAGGACAATCTGCATAGGTATTGCATTTAAACAGGCAGCACTCAATAAAAAGGTAGTGATTCAAAGTCTGAGTATCAAATCACCAAAGTAACATCAGGCAAACGGTAAGATACATTTTACTAAGACTAAAACTAAAGATATTTCCCAAAATATTGTAGATTTCCAAGTTCACAAAATCATTTATTAGTTTTGTTTTCAAAAGCCTAGTTTTTAATTTTTATTTTAGTTAACTAAAATATCTTTCTTTTTCACATCTACTTTTAGTTAACTACAAAAACCTTGTAAATCAGACTTTATGTGAAGCAGTCCAGTCATGGGTGCACCTACAACACCACCCACTAGGGGTCTCTCTAGTAAAGAAACACTCAATTCAGAGAAGGTTCTGCTTCCTCCTCTAAACCTTCTCTTTAAACTGAGTGGTTGACAAAGAAGGAACTGCTCCAAAATTCCTGACATTTTTAGCAGTGTTAACCTCACTGTATATACAGCTCTGTGCAGGCTGAGGCACTGTTTTAATCTATTAAATCAACCAGACATAAATTAGATGGATATTGAATGATAGTGTTTCCTACAGACAGTATTTATCTGGCATATTTATCAATTTGTTTTTTCCATTTGCCCAAAACAACCCTGTGATTATTTTACTACTGAGCAACCCCCTCGCTCTTATTTTGAAAGTTCAGTTGCTGCTAACCAGCTAGTTCTGGTGCTTCTCATGCAGTGTTTCCCTGCAGGCAGGCTGGTCAGGTTGTTGTTACAGCACCCGATGTAAACCAGCTCTCTCTCTCTCTTTGTCCACTTGGTTGGTCAAACACCAACTGCAGCGTCTCTAACTGCAGCCGGTGACGGCAGTCCCTGTTCCACTCTGCAGATCAACTATGAGCTGAAGGGAAATCTCTAGCCAGAACCCACTGCAGGTGGAGAACTGATGCCGCTACACCAAGGCTTCAGAGCAGAACAGGAGCAAGGCTACAGTCTGAGATGATGAAGCTGAAGTACAGTTTATATTTCCACAAAATCCAGACCACCACAAATGGATGTATACACAACATCTAAGTCACATAAGCAGAAGTAAAACATCCACAATACTACTTTTGTACATGAAAACTTTGTGCAATTTAAAGAAAAGGGTCAAACTGATCACAGCACTCTATTGTGCTGTAGACTGTGATTCTGTCATAATCAAGAAGTATTTTTAGGGCAGCCAAGGAAGCTTCAGGACACGAAGATTTAACAACCGTTCAGGGCTACTTTGATATCTTATTACGCCATCAGGATGCCCCCTTTTTAGTCCGTCAGACTAAAACAACATTCAGATACATAATTAAACAAGCATTGCTGTTCTCTGGGAGAAACATCCATTAAATATACATGCTGAAACCCACTATATTCAATATTAAAGTGGCACAAAGCCATCAGTGAAATGCTCAAATGATCATGCCTCAGTTGGGGTTACTGACTATAATCTTCCATTTGTTTAAATCCTGAGTCTGTTACAGTTTAAGATTATTATCTGTGCGGACTTGTCATCACACTGGTGTCACAGCACCCACGCATAACACTCAAAACGCGTACCAAGGTGTTTTCACACATACAGCATGTCTAGATAACAAACACAGCTGTGGATCATAAGCAAGCTGAAGAACGGCAATGTACCTCGACCGCAAAACTAAAGTTTGGTTTATTCACATGTTCACTTAAAACTGTCACTTTAACAAAGAAAAAAAACTCCCCTCCAGCAGAGTGTGTGTAAATGCCTCTTAGTCACGAGACCTGATCTATCAGTGCTCAATGTATGACCTCAATACATGCAGCAGTTATCACTAAAGTGTAAGCCGATTAAACCAAGATGCTCTGCTTGAAGCTGCTCTTCAAGGGTGCAGCACAGGCTGCTCAGTTTGTGTTTTTATTGGCCCAACTTTCACTAAGTTACACAGAGTGACCAGTCAGAGTATGAATATATAAATCATCTTGCTGTGGCCTACCATAGAGAGCTGTCCATGTCTGGTTAATGACATCTAAACACACAGTTCCTGACCTGAAAGAAGAAAACACTGAATAAACGATGCAGAATAAGAGCCAGGATCTTGAGTAAAAAGTTAACACAAAACATCAAATATTATCAATGATTTTCTGTGTGTGTGTTGAAAACATTTTCTATCACACAACTGTCAGGTTGTTGTCATAGAATGTCTTCAGCATGTTCACTAGATAAAATGACCATTGACATCTGAATCTGTCCTACTTACGCTTCATCAATGTTGGGATGAAAGATTTTATTCATGAATCCTGAAAAAAAAAAGAAGAAAAAAAGATTTTAATTTTAATAAGCCACCTATTTTTTTAAATGTTAGGTGCTGCAGATTCCAAATGTTTTATACCTATTGAAGGTGATTTGAAGGGGTATTTATCAGGCAGGTCCACCCGAACCTTCCACACTCCTCCTTCATACGGCGCTAAAATACAAACATAAATAGCATTAGCAATAATATGAAAAATGTTAACATAAATACATCTAAGCTAAAACATACCAAAAATCATCCAACATGTCACATGACTGTTTTAAAATACGTGTAAAATTGAAGAATCTCTGCATACTGGTGAAAACCTGGTCAACACTGTGGAGAATAAATGTGAAATTATTTTAAGGAGGGTCTTACTTCCAGGTGGTCCATGAAACTTGACCACAAATTCGTTGAGTCCACTAAGGATGGTGACTTCATGCTTGCTCTCGATGCTGTTGCCTGGTTAAGAAAAATGCTCTCGAAAACATATAACAGCCAACAAGCTGGCAAAGTTACACAAAATAAAATATGTTTGTTTCTTTTAAGCTGGGCTGCTGTGTCCACATTTCAGATTTCCCCCTCCGTGAACGTGTCTGGGCAGAGGTCAGACATGGGATCAATAACATCATCCATAGTAATGAGATCAATAATTCAGTGGCCTCAGTTAGTCAAACGGCCCACTTTCAAATCAAAACAAGCTAACAGTGAGACTTGACGGAAAAATATTTAGCTAGGGTATTAAGTTTTCTACTGCACACATCCTTTCAGCGTACAGAGAAGCACACACATGAGCCAGTGAAGTGCTCTGCTTAGTTAATAATCACAGTGTGTGGTGACAGCAAGAGACTGTGTCAGCTGTCTGACAGCGATGCAGAAAGGTGGAGCGCGTTTAATCTCAATGACTGGGCGAGTGTGACACAATGACGGGAAAAAACAAAGAAACCACAAAAGTAACTGTTGCACCCTCTTTCATCATCTCATCACAAATCCTTCTGTCACTGCTGTTACAACAATCTAAACGAGGCAACATTCAGATGCTAATTTAGTTAAATTCCTGAAGCAGAAACAGAGCAACACAGCCTGACTAAGAGCCAGGAGGCAGCACAACTGTAAACATCCATCAGAGGAGAAGGTGGTTGTTTAAAAAAAATTTTTTTAAAAAGAAGCAGCAGCTCTGAATAGAAAAAGGTTTGCAAACCACTGACCAAGAAGACAGGGAAGCTCTAAATGTGATCTGAGGGAGTGGCTCCTATAAATAAAACCTGTTATAAATGTACACTTGTGCAGCAAAACAGAGCAACTCTCTCTTGTGCTTTTCCCCCCACAGGGTTATCCATAGAAACCTCGCTAAGAGTAAATACAGAAGGCAAATGCTATATTTGGACAAAAGCTCATAGAGCACTTTATCATCTCCTTTTGATACAAAGATATGAAGAATTTATTTATTCTGTTATGGCTGTAGTTGTCATTACGCCAAGCACATCTCTTCCATTTTCACTGGTACAATTAAACTAAACATCAACCTATTTGACCTACAGCAGATGTGGAAGTATATTTTGTGTGATATAATCTGTTACAGTGAATCAGTCTCACACTCCTGATTTAAAGACACAGCATGAAACTATGAAAGGCATGTACTGTTACAGGCTGCTGCTAAGCTCCTGGTTTGGGAACTGGTGAAACGAGATCCACAACAGCAACACCTGATGGGTCCTAACATGTTTTTCCCCAGTTACTCCTATTATCCATTAATATATTTTTCATTTCACTGTGCTAATAAAAACACAAGAAGCTTATTTTGTATCTCCCACCACCATCTCTTTTCATAGATGTCACTCTTTGGCACAGTTCAGCGTCCATGGTTAAAATGTATCAGACTGCAATCACCACACAAATCATAATAGGATTAATGTGGCTGTATAATGCTGATAGCTTCAAGGAACGAAGGGGAGTGTTAAATTACCAAAAATAATCAAGGCATCAATACTAATAAAAACATAGCTCAGATTTATATATAAAAAAAAGTTTGAATATAAAATAATTTTAGGCCTCCCCCCAGGACAAAAAACAAAAAAAACAGGTAATAATGATAGACTTCTTAAGGTAACAGAGACTCATTGCTTTAACTGTATGTGGCTCATCTGAGCTTACATGCACATTCATCCATTGAAGGGCCATTTTGAACCATAAAAAAAAAAACTTATAAAAGTCCAACTTTACATAATACTTATTCACTTACTAAAGCATAATCTTTTCAAACTCTGTGCCCATAGGACAGCAAGGGTTCATTCTTTTCATTTTCTTATTAATTAATCAACTATTTCTATTATCCCATTAAACTTTAAAACATAATAATGTTACAAAAACATCAATATCCTGATGCCCAGGTTGATTTCTAATTTTTAAGTTAAAAAAATTAATTTACAATAAAAAAATTATAATAAACAGGAAATCTTTGCATTTCTTTAAGTGGAAGAGTAGATGTTTCGTTTATGATGCCATTCAGTACTGAGTCACGTGTGTCTGTGGAGGTGATAAACGAGTGCGAGTGAGTGCAGCCCTGTCCCTGCTCCCAGCCCCCACATCCCGGCCTGACCCCCCCCCCACCCCCACACACACACACACACACACAGCACGCTTGTTGTTCCTCGATCAGCTGTGTGTGAAGCCCCGCCCTCTACCGTGTTCCGGATGGTAACAAGCTGACCAATCAGAGCGCAGGATGTAGCTGCAGGACAAAAACAAAACAATTGAGCCTCACGCTGTCTGAAAACCTTTCGAGCAAAAAACTTGAGCTGGTCACTGCAAATAATAATTACTAACACAAGCATTTATATGAAGGCAAGAAGTGCAGGTAGAGGTCAACAAATAAAAACTACGAAAGAAAATAATTCTGTAAAAATAAAGATCAGGATGACTTGCTTTTTTTCTTTTTATCAATCATAGACTGAAATTAAACTATTTTTGCCTCACATCCTGCTGGAGAATCTGGTTAAACAACAGCCGTGACCACTTTGTGTATTATTTGTGATTTGTTTTCATTTGGGCAACAAGATTAAAAAAACGAATAAGCACAAATGATTAAAGTCTTCTTTTCTGCCCTCTAACGTTAATGAGCGTACGAATGTTAGCTCTGCATTTTCCAAAGATCGTCTCCACACCGACCTTAATTGTTCTTTCTTTGGTGATAGCATGCTACACAGCTAGCTCACTCGGCGTTAACGTTACCAAATCATGCCTAAATAAACATGTCCTTCCACATATGCGTTTTCAAAATGTACAAAGCCCTTCCCCAGTACTTCTCAGTGTGTTGTCAGTCCGATGGGAGCCACATTTTAGGAGCCAGTAGGCTAAACTAAACGCTTTCAGGCTAAGGCTAACAGTGTCCAAAGCTAACAGAGTTAGCAGCCAGCGTTGTATTGCGACAGTTTCCGCTGCTAATTCTCAATAGATACAAACAGGACGATAATGCTAACGTACCAGCGAGCTAACGCTTCATAACAGGTAGCGGAGTTCCCACAAATAACGTTAAATAAACGTCCTGTTCGCTATCCTGCTAACTAAGCTAACGTCCAGAGCTGCCCGTTAAAATTAAATGTCTTCATACTTTTCACAGAATCTCCTTGATCTCACACAGTTGCCAGGGACCTCACATATGATATACACACGCTTTCACAACACCCAATGAGGACAAATTATGTAATTAAGCAAGCCACAAAGCTAACAGCTGATCGTTTAAATAAAACACCAGCTTCTGTTTGTGTACTGTAAAGGATACAGTTTCACCACGTCGGTATCCATTCGCCTCTTTCCCGGACTTGGAGACGACATTTTTGTATTCCTTTTCAGAAGTGAGCTAAAAATACTGCGGCTACTCAGCTACCTTAACCTCTCAGCTTGAAAATACCAAGAGAAGCCCCCCTGGACCGTATCAACAGCCTTTCCACAACGTCCATAAACGAGATCCCAGCTGCAACATCGCCCACTTCTTCTCCTCTCGGCCGTTCCTCGCCTGACCAGCTCGCGTCCCGTCCTGAAGACTCTCTGTCGGTGACATCAACCTCCAGCGACCTGAGCGGCGAGAGGAGGGGCTGAGCTACAGAAATACACCCAAAGGACGCGACCACTCCATCAGCACGCTGCCTGTTAACACATTTACTTACTGCAGTGGAGCGTTTCTGCAAGATGGACGATGAGATTTAAGGAGAGAATTCAGCTCTGGGTTATTTTAATGAATCTGCTCACATATGGCTCACAGAGAAAGTGCGTGCTGTTCTATCATGTGTAGATCTACGTTAAAATCTCATCACGGAGAGGCTGAAATAAGCACATTAGGCCGAAGTTGTTTGGTTTTCTTACGCGCATATGAATCATTCATAGGAGTAGTTATTGGTTAATTTCAGGTGCTTATCGCACACGCATTGCTGTGACATCTAAAACACTAAGCAGTCAACCAAGTGACTAATGCAATCCAACACCCAGTCCTGCAGTGCATCCTGCTGTTTTAGAGAAATGCTGTGCAATTTTATATTTGTTTTGAAATCAGTATTACATTATTAATATTTGCAGTTAAATTGATTGCGCACTTCTGCCAAAAAAAGGCAAATAAAATACCAAAGAGAGCCAACAAAACATAACACTGATGATTAATTAATTAATAATAAAAGAAGATAAATAGAATTATTACAAATATATGGTAGTGAAGCCAAATCTCAGTCATAATACATTAATAAACATTAAAATCGTTTTGAGAGCTGTTCATGTGTTAATATTGTTATTCCTTTCCACGGGTTTATTTTCCTTTTTTCCCCCAATCATTGTCATAACCATCATTGTCGTTTGTGTTTTTGTCTTTGCTTTTTGTTTGCACGTTTGTCACATTTATATGTTTCAGGTCATCAAACAAATTTTAATGTTAGACAAAGATAACCTGAGTAAATATACATTGCAGTTTTTAAATAATGACTTCATTTGTTGGGGGAAGGTTAGAGTAAAAAAGTAATCCCTCCCCCCTTGTCATGAATTAGCTGTGATAAGCCGCATTTTTTTGGCTGAGTTCAGTTTCACTAGCCACACCCAGGCATGGTTGTTGCCAGACCTGTTGAATCAAGAAATCATTTAAATAGGACCTGTCTGACAAAGTGAAGTAGAGTAAAAGATCTCAAAAAGCAACACATCATTCCATGATCTGAAGAAAAACATGAGAAACAAATTATTAACATCTATCAGTCTGGAAAAGGTTACAAAACCATTTCTGACATTTTGGGACTCCCATAAACCACGGTGAGAGCCATTATCCACAAGTGAAGAAAACTTGGAACAGTAGTGAACCTTCCCAGGAGTGGTCAGCCTACCAAAATTACTCTGCATCGATGACTCATCCAGGAGGTCACAGAAGATCCCAGAATAACATCCAAAGAACTGTAGGCCTCACTTGCCTCAGTTAAGGTCAGCGTTCATGATTTAACAATAAGAAAGAGACTGGGCAAAAATGGCATCCATGGGAGAGTTTCAAGGAGAAAACCAGTGATGACCAAAAAGAACACAAAGGCTTGTCTCACATTTGCTAAAAAAAAAAAAAAACCTTGAAGATGCCCAAGACTTTTGGGAAAATATTCTGTGGACTGATGAGACAAAAGGTTTGACTCTCATTGCATCTGGTGTGAAACACAACATTTATAAAAAGAACATCACACCAAAAGTCAAACAGGGTGGTGATAGTGTGATGGTCCGGGGCTGCTTTACTGCTTCAGGATCTGTGCAACTCACTGTAATTGATGGAACCGTGACTTCTGCTCTATGAGACATTCCTTGGCTAGTGCGCTTAGGTTCATTATCTTGATGAAGGGTTTGCTTCCTCTTCAAGCCAAACTTACACAGATGACCTCATTTTATCTTCAAGCACTCTCTGATATGATGCATTGTTGAATATCAGTCAGCCCATCTTTAGATTTTTTTTCAGACTCTTACTCAACTCAGAAGCACCCACAGCTATTTTTGGAACATCTTTGAGTGCTCTTCAGATCTACACATGATGACACCACACTTTAAAGCAGAGAGAACACCAACCCAAAGTCAGTTTTTTTATCCATTTGAAACTGTCATAAATATGGAAGGTTATTTATTTTTCCATGTCACTAATCTAGTTGTTTTTTTCATTTAAGTTATCCAAAAGTTGAACAAATGCCAGGTCTTCATGTTATTTGGCTTAAGCACTTCAATATTAGACACAGTTTTAAGAAGGAGGAAGTGTTTACATTTTAGAACAAGCCAACAGGTTCCATGAGACAGACTTACTTTTTCAATTAACATTAGTGGCCAAAGGCAAACGCTATAAATACCACAACCTAAAATCACTAAGTTGTCTGACTTTGATCTGTTGCGCTTCTGCTCTCTCATGAAAGTTCATCACACACAAAACTAAACAAACTTATAAATCAGCTGCCACTTTGTCAAGAAAAGTGTTCATTTTTAAAAAAATGTGAACTAAAGACTGGCATGTACTATAGTTTGCATGAAGGCCAACACACTCACTGTGACCACAGATTTTTCCTTCCATGGCCAAAGGAGAAGTATAGAGGTGCAGATTTCTGAGACAGCCATAACAGAGATAATACTTGTCTGGATCCACCAGCGTGACACATTTGCACAGCAAGATCTGCACTTAGAAATCCATCCATGGATGCCTTTGAATATTGAGTTGATGACTGATTCGTGCTGGTTTTATATTCACTCATAGTTTTCATTATTGGTAACTTCCCACATAACCGAAAAGTGTCAGTTGTATAAGTTTTAATGTATCAGGACATAATAAAAAATAATAATCTCATCCTTACCAGATTCTAAGGTTATTTAAATACAACTTCAGATGAATAAAAACATGTAACACCTTATCATTATTTATTTAACAAAAACTAAGCCAAAATGCAAGTATGATATGCAAGAATGATTATTTGGGCTTGTTTTGCAGCTACAGGACCTCGGCACTTGGCAGTCATTGAGTTGACCATGAACTCCTCTGTATAAAAAAGTTTTCTAGAACCAAATTTGAGGCCATCTGTCTCACTGCTAAAGAAAAAAAGGGGGGGCATGCAAGGAGACACTGATCCCAAACACAGCAGCAAATCAACAACAGAATGGCTGAAAAGGAAAAGAATCAAGGTGCTGCAATAGCCCAGCCAAAGTCCAGACTTCAACATGATTCAAATGCTGTGGTGGGACCTTCAGAGAGCTGTGCACAAACAAATGCTTGCAAACCTCAATGAACTGAAGCTACGTAAAGAAGAGTGGGCCAAAATTCCTCAATGTGAGAGAGCGAAAGTCACACAGAAACTGTGTTCTCTGATGTGCTGACAAGCTGTTCATCAAACTACAGTAGACTAAAGTTTCATTTTTACCACACTTTTATATTTAGCATATATATGCAGGAAAACCTCATAAAGTGTTAGAGATTGTTGACGTTTGTTGTACAGTATATCATGTGAAACACAGAAGTGGGCCATTCAGTCAAGCTTCCTAAACAGAGTTACAGGTATTAAAGTCATGTTATGTCCAAAGCTTGTCAAACTTCATCCATGATGTTTATATGTAACACTTTCCAGGCTGATAGAAAACAATAAAGCAACACTTTGTTTAGCATGACTTACTCAGAAGATTAGGACAAGCTTTGACAGCATCATCTCCAGTTGGATAGCTTAGTTATCTACTCTAATCTCTCCATGCAGGAACATGTGAACGGCGTGAATGTGGCGCATCTCCCAGTCATTCTAATCACTTGCAAGCTGGTATAATGTTCTGACCTCTGTAAGTCAATGAGTAGATTACAGCATGGAACAAAAAGCAGACAACTCATCTTCTGTTTGATCTTGTCAACACATTAGCAGACCAGCTGAGAATCTTTCTGCTGTGTATGACAACTTTGGAATAACATTTTAGCTAACTTCAACGCAAAGAAAAATGCGTCAACAAACAGGTGAACCTTGTAAAACACCAGCAAAAGGACTGGCTGGTTAACTGTTGCACTGTTAGTGATCATTCCAGAAAAAACAGATAAGGTTTAAAACTCTTTATCTTAAAGAGTTCTTGTGTTTTAACAGGGTTTGGCCACACCTGCTGTATTTGTAGTGAGTGTAAACAAAATAGTGTGTTAAGACTTTTCCAGCTCATTGCCCACTGTGAGAAGTAGTGAATGCTCCAGTTCTTAGTTGTTATGTTTATTTTCACATGGTCTATGTCAACAAGCCACAGTGGCTATTCATGGGATTGATCCATTTGTTTTGTTCCTTCAGCTCCTCCCAGTGAGCTTTAAATCCAGATTATGACATGTCTGCAATGCAGCTCCCGAAGATTTGGGCAAAAGGTTGACCCTTTGTACAGCTGATCAAAAGGAGTTACTCCAACCATGTGTTTGGCTCAAATATTTGTGCTTTAAATTTTCCTTATAACTTGCAAGATATGAACAAAGTTTGTCTCTTTTTAATATCAGATCCTAATACACTTAGGTCAATAATTGTTCTGGACAATGACACCACCCACCATGTATGTTCTCACCGTGTCTGCATGGGTTCCCTCCGAGTACTGCAGTTAGTAGGGTTGGGTTAATTGGTAGGTGTGAATGTTAAGTGCAAATGGATGTCTATCCCTCTGTGTTAGCCCTGCAACAGACAGGCAACCTGTTCAGTGTCTACCCTGCCTCTCACCCTATGACAGCTGGGATAGGCTCCAGCCCCCCCCCCCCCCCAAGCAGCCAATCTCAATGTAGAGAGATATCAAGCTGAGATTCTGAAACCACTGGGAATCTCATATCTCCACAGTCTGGGATGGATCTTATCCACACAGCGCGGTTTATCAGGGACTATCTCCAGAATTTGAGAGCGGAGAGGATGGAATGGCCTGCCTGCAGTCCTGATCTCAACCCCACTGAAGACTTGTGTGAATGACCAACACAACCATATTGTCTGACTTGCTGGTTGAAGAATGGGATGCCATCCCACAGCAGTGTGTGACCAAGCTGGTGACCAGCATGAGGAGGAGGTGCCAGGCTGTGTATGTATAAATGAATAAATTGTTAAATTATAAATATGTCTTGTTTCTTCTTCCTGACTGCCATCATCCACAACAGCTGGGATAGGACAATAAATGTCACCAAACAAGAGTCAATAGCAGAATAAGCTGTTTGCCATTAGCAGAGAAGATCTGGCAAGTTTTTCATGGGTGCAACCCAAAAATGCCTTTTCCTTACAAATTCTGGCACCATTTAAGTGGGAATAAACAGGCTTTCCAACTGTGCACAATCTATTGCCAAGAAGCAGTGTTACAGCAAAGAAATAAACAACCAGACACAAGTTTCCTCACTTTCTGTGCTAAGTTTATTTGTGATAAGCCAAATCAGGCTCATTAGTCCTGCATATAGACTTTAAGGACATGGGGAAGTTTGTTGTGTTTTTTTGTTACAAGTGTAATAATAATAATAATAATAATAATAATAATAATAATAAAGTGGATATTAATTTTACAATTTTTTTTCTTGTGCACAGGTGCACAAGAAAAAAAACCATTTTAGACTCTTGAAGACAAAGGGTAGTGTATTAAATCATAATTACTTCATTGTGAGACATCTACTAATTTTAAAAGGAGCCCGAGGGTCTTTACTTTGGTTGTGTTATTTATAAGATATTTTATTTATTTATTTGTTTCTTCGAAGGAGTTTATTGTGGCGCTGCCCTTTAATAAAACTATAAACACTTCCATGCGGTTCTTGAACGCGACTTGAGCGCCCCATTCTCCGCTGATTGGTCAGGTCAGACCATGTGGCTGTGACGCCCCAGACGGCAGCAGCTGTGGACAGTTGGTGGAGTTAGCATATTTCTTTATTTTGCTCTGTGGTCGGAGCTTGCGGTTACATGTCGCGCAGTTTGTTTGGACTGAGGCGGGTTCCTGTCCGGGTCTGGGTGTGAGCCTCTACTGTCGGCGTGTCCCCGTTAAACATGTCTTCGCCTGAGCATGGGGAAACTTTCAGTCAGCTCAATAAGTTTGAGAAACTGTCGTGGAGGCCCTCCATCCGCGACTCAGGTTTGTAAACAGCCGACTGCTCTGCAGCTTGATCCGGTCAGAGAGGCATGCTAAGAAGATAACGTAAATTCTCAGTAACGCTCCTCTGTGTCTCTTTGGATAGAGCTGGATGTTCATTTGCATTATCCGGGCTGTGTCTGTGAGCTAGCGATGCTAGCTTCGGTGCGCTTTGCATCACTGCAGCAGCACACAGGCCAAAGGTTGCTAACGTTGCTACGGAAGCCAGCAGAAATCAGTCAGTGAATAACTCAGTGGTACTATTGTTACTGATGTTCCCCTTTAAATGGAAATGAACGCGTGAAGGACAAAGCTGAAGCTGCAGACAACAGAGCAGAGACAACAAAACACAAGTGTTTTGCATACTCTGTAAGCTCTCCCATAATGAAGTGGAGTTGTGTGCAAGGCTATATTACTGCAAAGGCTACACCTGAGCTCGTAATTTCGTAATGGAAGCTCTGAGTGTAACAGTGGACAGAGTTCAGAATGTGAATATCTTGATGCACTGAGAAAATCCAGAAATACAAAAGACATGAGTTTAGAAAAAAGGAGAATATGCAATGAATGTATTCATATATGACTTCAGTTTTTGCTGGGATTGTCCCAGAAACCCAAACCAGGGCTTGCTGGAAAGGTGTCCCTATGCTGAATATCACAGTATATGATATGTGACTGTCAGTGTTTGACATTTGAAAAACCAACAGTGTGGTTGGAGTAAAATAAAGAGGTGTGACAGCAGTGGAGCTATCAAACAGTCATCTCAGAGCTCCAGAAGATCTTTTCCAAGAAAAAAGGAACTCCTTCAAGCATGAACAACACCAGCAATCTGTGAGATCCTGTAAATGATCTCTAGAGAAAATTTAACAGGAGACTAAACTGTTTTTGTCTGCATGGCTTCCCTTGTATGTTTGGTGACCGTCTTGCAGGCACTAAGAAGCGAGCACGGTGGTTTCAGCCTCGCCGCATATTCTCCCCTTCCTGCCCCAACCTGCGGATCCCCAACAGGTTTCTGAGAGAAGGTACTAAAACTGCACCACATCAGACCTTAGACAAGGAGAACCTAGAATTCAAAGGGCCATTCTGCTGCAGTTAAAGTCATGTAAAGCAAAACTATCACTGTTATAGCTCTTTTAATGAATCCTCTCCTCCCACAGGACACTGCATTCCTCCTGCCCGCAGCGGACACCGCTGTGTAGCAGACGGCACCAACCTGTATGTGTTCGGAGGCTACAACCCAGACTTTGAGGAGGCAGGTGGCTCAGAGAACGAAGACTACCCTCTGTTCAGGGAGCTCTGGCGATATCATTTTGCCACAGCTTCCTGGCAGCAGGTCCGCACAGAGGGCTATATGCCCACAGAGCTGGCTTCTATGTCAGGTAAGGATTACCTTTAAAAAAGGCAAAAAGAAATGCAGTTTCTAATGCTGCAATGATTAAAATAAAGTATTTATATAAGCTTTTCTTGGGGGGGGGTAAAGGCTATGTGTACACCCTGCCTGCTAAGATTTTGTCTGCTCTTTTTATCTTAGTTTTCTTTATACTTTGTGAAATTTTAAACTTATTTGATAGACAGATGGAGATGCACTCTCCTGCAAAAATTCTTTAGTTTGTAATTCATTAGCTATGTAGTCATTAAAGCACTGTTGTGTAGGATTTAAGGGGAACTGTTGGCAAAAATGAATGTGTTCATAACTACCTTTAGATTTAACCAGTTATAAGGGGGAGCAGGCCCACCTCCATGCCATGTTGTATTGTCGTGTTTCTGCAGGAAAGGCACTACTGGGTGCAGTGAAGGCCATTTAGTTGTTTGCAATCTGCAACTTCACCACTAAGTGGCACTAGCAATGTATTAACACCAGAGAGTTGCCTGAGCACCATTGAGCCTGGTTTATCCCAGTGACTAGCAGTCAGGTGAGGCAGTACCTCACCTGCCATCATGACAAGTTAAATACTAACAGTGATAAGAGAAAATACATTAGACCACTTGACTGTTCTATAAAACTGTTTTATAAACTGTTTTTTGAATTATTTAAACACTTTAATGGTCAAAATCGCGCAATTTACATATTGCCTGTTCAAACACATGGAAGAAATGCGGAGTGAGGCAGTGCAGTGCTGTGGCTCACCTCTGGTGGCGCTGTGTCACATACAATAAATGAACCAGGCGGTTGGCGCATGCCCATTGCTGTCTCTTTGTATCGCCACTATACATGTTTGAATTACTTTGCTTCCCATTTTGAATTTTCTACTCCTATACCAGAGCTGATGTGGAGGCTTTGTCTGAGGGATGACATCTATCATTTAGCAAAATAATGGGTGTGTGTATGTGTCACATCAAGCGTAAATGGTGACACAACCGATGCAGTGACCATAAACCAGGCTTAATCCCCTCCTCACTCCCCTGTACTTAATCCAAGCCCAAATACTCTTTAGCTTGTCTCAGCACCTCAGCTCCTCTCATGCACTCTTTCACACACTTTTGAAAGATGTTCTTACAGTGCAGAAAATGAGTTTCAGGTTTTTATAGCTTACATTTTTAGGAGCAGTGACACACTTGCCCTCATATTCTGGTTTATTATTTACTTAAAACAGACATTTTTGCAGACTCAGTAGTTTAAGAAGGGTTGGAGTTCTGTGCTTGGGCTCAGTTGATGGTCTCAATATATGCGTACCGTGCCCAAAATCCAACTGAACTGCACTTGGCCTCTTCAAGCAGATGGCGTAGTGTGCACTATGTCACACTAGTCAAACCAAATAGACTTTAGGGGTGAAACGTACTCAGGCATGGTGTGAGTTGCCTAAATCCTATACACTGTTCCTTTTAAACTGATGTTTATCTGGGAATTTTTTAGGATGAACCCCAGTGGCCTCTTGTGTAAACTGCAGGTCATGCTTACATGAACAAGTGATCAGATTACACTAAGATTTCTGCAGTAACCTGATTTTCAAGCAACTTAATGCCAAATATACAGTGTTTGTTTGTGTTTGTATCAGATTATATTTGTAGAATTACATCCTTATCCTAGTGGCATCCTGTACAGTACGTGCAGAATGTGTGACCAACAATACAGGAACCTGCTATGCAAAATATACACCTTTTTTGTTTTTATAAATCTCGTGATATTCACAAAGATCACCCCTTCTTGATAAAATGGAGTTTGACAATGTTGATGTCTCTCTCCCAGCTGTCCTGCATGGGAACAACCTGCTTGTGTTCGGAGGCACTGGGATTCCGTTCGGCGAAAACAACGGCAACGAAGTCCATGTTTGCAACGTTCAGTACAAACGGTGGAACCTGCTTAGCTGCAGAGGGAAGAAGCCCAACAAGATCTACGGGCAGGTAATGGTGTTTGTGTCAGAGTACCATTAAGTGTTCTATGCCATCCTCTGTCACAACTATTTATCATCATCCTTCGTTTTCAGGCGATGGTCATCATAAATGGCTACCTGTATGTGTTTGGAGGGACAACCGGCTACCTTTACAGCACTGACCTGCACAGGCTGGACCTCACCACCAGAGAGTGGACCCACATCAAACCCTACAACGCACCCTCAGACTTACCTGAGGAGAGGTCAGTCAGCAAAGGCCATTCATACACCACTAAAAGCAGCAGTTAGTTTGTTAAACATGTAGTGAATTCTCCGCACATGGCTGCAGATTGTCTGTCTGAAAATGAGTCGTTAATTTTGCAGATACAGACATGAGCTAGCTCACGATGGGCAGAGAATATATATTTTTGGAGGCGGGACTTCCTGGACATCATATCCACTAGACAAGGTGAAAGGAACTGGCATTTAAACTACATTTCATGTAAATTTGTTTTCCTTCTGCCTATTCATTGAACGTCATTTACATTCATCAGATTCACGCTTATAACTTGGAGACGAACTACTGGGAGGAAATCATGACTAAACCCCAAGAAAAAATAGGTTTGTAATTCATATTTAATTTTTTATTTAAAGGGTCAAAGTATTTGACTGCCACACGTCAAATTCACTTAATTTTCTTATCACAGGATATCCTGCTGCCCGGCGATGTCACAGCTGTGTGCAGGTCAGAGACGGTGAGTATTTCACACAGCATCAGATTGCTCTTATCTGAAATGTCTTTCTGCCTCATGCCTCTCTGTTTTTATATGCAGAGGTGTTTATATGTGGGGGTTATAATGGAGAGAGCATCCTGTCAGACCTCTGGAAGCTCAACCTGCAAACTTTTCAGTGGATGAAGCTTCCTGCCGTCATGCCGGAACCGGCCTACTTTCACTGCGCTGCGGTCACTCCGGTCAGTAAAATACAGTTCACACACTGAGAGAACAAAAATTAAATACTTGTAGAGTAGATACACTTTATCCTCTGCTGTTCCTCTCCCTCAGGCCGGCTGTATGTACGTCCACGGCGGCGTTGTTAACATGTCTGGGAATCGAAGGACTGGCTCTCTGTATAAAGTGTGGCTGGTAGTGCCCAGCCTGCTGGAAATGACCTGGGAGAAACTGCTGAAAACATTCCCTCACTTATCCCAACTGTCCACCCTCCAGCTGCTCAGCCTGGGACTGACACACACATTAATCCAGCGGCTCAAATAGAGCAAAGACTGAATGCAGCGGTATGTTGTGGTGTAGCACTGACTAAAATTTCTGACTATTAGGATGAAAGGACAAAGTAAGCCCAATGATGTCAGATGGTTATGAAAATACTTTGATTGCCTTTTTACATTAGTCTGATGTAAATCTGTGTTGTTGGGTTTTTGGTTGTTTTTTTTTAAAGTGCAATGTTTTAAGTTTCTCAGTGTGTATGTGCGCACATCCATGTAGACAGAAAGATGACTGAATGCTGTTTTTTTTTTTTCACATTCACATACTTCAGGGTTTTTTTTGTTTGTGTGTGTGTGTGGGGGGGGGCACAGAAGCTTGTGGCGTCTGAAAAGACATTTTATAAACTCCAAAGACCACTTGTTAGAAGGCAAAATGAATGCTGACACAGTAGTGAAATTTTAGCTTTCATTTAGAGGCTGAGAGACCCCCCCCTTTCCAATTCATGAGTGGTAACAGGTTGCACACCACTACCCCCAGTCAGCTCCTGCCATACCCTCTTTAAACCTGGAAATGCAGTCACCAGTATGCATACCCTGACATTTAATTAGAAAGCTTCTGGATTCTCTGAAGGAAAAAAGACTTGTATTTGTGATACCTCTTCACACTTTAACATGTTTCAGTCTCAAGACCGTCTGATCACATGCTGATGTGGAGCTGTGATTATAACACTACTGTTCAAATTGAAAATGTTCTCTCACTGGTCACATTAGGCCTTCTGATCAGATGAAAACATGTGACATGGCATCACTGTGAACTCTTATGCCTCTTCAATTGTTGTTACCCTTGTTTTTTGTTTTTTGGGGAGGGGTGTCTAAGAGTTACATAGACACTTGTACCCCCACAGTGGGATTCTCTTTATTCGTCTTTATTTGTTTGGTGCCTTCTGAATTTCCAAAATTGGGATGTGCAAATTAGTCTTTGAGTTGAATTTGTTTATTACAGTTTGTATAGCCCCCTTTTTTTTCTTTTTTTTTTCTCCTCCCCTGTCTACGATTTACCTGGTGCTCTTCACAAGCCTTTTTGTTGCTGATCATATATGATTAACCAGTCTATTATCTTAAACTCTTAAACCCACAAAGCCACTTTTACTATTTTAATCACTGTGCTGCTCTTTTATTCCGTTTAAAACTCTTTGAGCTGTGCCCAACTTGTATTTGTATGTCCCCCCACCTGCCGACCCTCATGAATTCATTTCAACTTTTTGTGTTGCAACATGCATTTTATTATAATTATTGCTATTAATATTACTTTTTAGTTTTTTCTTGATGTGATGCTTTGGTACTTGGTAAGAAACTTTATCAAACTAGTAACAAGGTGACGTATGAAAGGTGTACTCAGGATGTGAAATACTGTGATCAGTCTGATGAGCCACGCAGACACTCATCATCATTAAACCATCAGCAGACGTTTTTGTGAAACCAGATTTAGGCACACCAGCAGTTCTTTTGCAGTTACTGTGGAGTGTAAACTTTAATACTGTTGTGATTCTCCCAGTTGCTTTTATGCAAACACTTATTTAAAAAAAAAAAATTACATTAAGCCTTGCATTGAGCATTTGAATTCACATGTTAATATTAACTGCTTGTTCAATATCCCTTTTGTACTCTTGGCATCACACCTCAGTTCCTTTAAACATATCATGGCCTTATTCATTTCCAATTTGAAGCATTCTGCTTCACTGTGTGCTCAAACTTAGTAAATGTACAACCGTGCTTCAGACTGATATGTTTTAATATTTGCATCATTTCTGATATTAATGAAAGTTCAATGATTTGTTGCATGTCAATATGGTGTGCATGTCACTTTAAACTCTTGGGAGAAAAGTTGAATGTCTTTATAAAAGGCAAACATTGCTGCAATATATATATTGTTTTGTAATTTCTGTCTGTAAACCAATAAAAACACAGGCAGCTGGTTTTCCAAAACATTGTATTGATATAGTTTCTTTTTCCCCATAGACTGCACATAAAGAAACCTGCCATTTTCAAGTTGGTGTGAAAAATAGACCCCACCCCCCAACCTCAATTCTAAGGTGTTACATAAAAGGACATTTTTTTTTTAAAAAGTCTTAAAATTAGGTAAACACAACCTGTGATGAACAACATGTAACATAGTGTACAGTGTCATTTATTTAAGAAAAATTAAACCTAAATTTAGAAGCGTTTTGTGCAAAAAAACTAAGCACACCCTCACTGCTTCCATGGGAATTAAGAGGGTAAGTAGCAGCTAGATGCTACTGATCAAATGTACTTCATTAATTGATCAAGTGACTGACTGAAAAAGAAAAGAATCAAGGTGCTGCAATGGTCCAGTCAAAGTCCAGACCTCTACCTGTCTGAAGTGCTGTGGCCACAAACCTCAAACTGAAACAATGTGATAAAGGACATGATTACTTCAAGTTATTGCTGCTAAAGGTGGTTCTACAAGCTGTTGAATCATGAGGTGGACTGAGGTTTTCACATCCTGCTTCTGCATTTTTGCTTAGCTTTGCTTAATAATGGCACAGTGTAATATGTCATGATCATTGATGATGTTGAACTCAGGTTGTATTTAAATCTGGACTCTGCTAAGGACCGTGTGATATAAATTACATATATTTTTAAAATAATGCCCTGATAGATAAAAGCTTAGAATTTGAAGGTGTACTTTCTTGTGTTTGATTCAAGAGTATCATTTCAAAATGTCATCACAGACGTATATCATTTTCTTGTAAAGTATACAAACTTCATCACAATTGTTCAAGTATCAGAAGTGCAAAAACTTCTATTGTACAGTAAAAATAGTTTATCCCCCATCAGTTTAGACTATAACAGTTTAAAGACATGTCATTTTATAAAATGTACAATTTTTAACAGTAGGAGTCACAAAAGTACCATCCTGAGATTAAAATGTTAATTTCTGTCTCAAATATATATATATATATATATATATATATATATATATATAATTTTTTAAAAGCAACACCATAGATAAAATATTTAAAGATTTCTTTTAGGATTCCCCCATGAACTTTTAACCATGGTTAAAAAAAAAAAAATGTGTAGCTTGTGCTGAAAATCTTCAACAGCCACCTGGAGATGGAGCAAAGTAGTACAGAGCCAGGAGGATGAGGTAGACGACCACCAGAGCCGTACCTGAGAAAAAAGACACCATACTACACTGGACCAAAATTCAGGTCTGTCAGCAGCCATTCATTTCTGTTTTCATGTACTGTGTTCACAACAGACAGATCCCAGATATCACGGTTTGAATTATCCACTCATAACAAAATCATGAAGTTCTTTGAGACCATGTGCACTGAGTTGTTTGGGTGACTTTGCCAAATTAGAAACCTGCTGTAATTCAGTTGTGTAACAAGAAGCACTTAAGACTAATAACTGGACATGACTGATTTGAGTTTGAAGTAGATGTCAGCAGTCCAAAGTAACATGATATTTAGAATCCCCATATATCATTCCCTATATGACTATATGTTGTCAACACAAACATTGACTGTAAGAAACATAGTTTTAACTCTATATAGCATTATTATCATGATAGTTTAAATCTTTATACAGTGCTTTCTATATGTTGACAGTACACACTACTTGTAAGGATCATAGTTTCTAAGTTATAAGGCTTTTTGTCAAATTTGGACCAATTACTTATTATTAAGTTGACCTTGATGACCTTGGTGAATGTAAGCCAAATTTTAATGGCTTGTTAACATGACCCCACTCTACACCTCTGCAAAGTTTTATCAGACTTCATTCAAAACTTTTCAAGCTATCATATTCATAGTCAGAATGATGACAGGCAGACCTCCTTGTCAGTCAGTGAACATAACCTCCTCAGCAGAGGGAATAATGAGTAAAACCATGTGCACTCTTTCTTTGTTCAAAGATGACCTGACTTGAAAGTTAGCTGCTCAACTCAGACTGGTGCAGTGTATTTTATTACATCCTAATCTGCTCATTTTCATAAAGATTTTAGATTTCAAAATAGCCACCATGCAAAATACAGTGAATTTTTCAGTCCTATGTGATGTATTTCACAAAGGGGGATCATCTAAATTCTTGCTCTTTTAAATGCACATATATTCCAATATAGAATCAGCTAAACAATTTCACTTCCAAAATCTTTAAACTTACCCTGAAAATAATCAGACTTGCCATCCATGAAGATGTAGTTAACTAGAATCACACTGAAGATGCTGGCCCACAGGTGCTGGTCACTGAAAATCAATACAAATCCCACATCCTGGGCAAAGAAGAGATGGTTATTATAAAACACTGTAAAGCAGTCAAGCGAGTTGTATTTATATATGAATAAATCAATAATTAAAACGAAGGCTTACATAGAAGGCATTAAATAAGACCAGTATTGGTATTTGTAGCATGCAGACCTGCACAGCAATACAGCTCCCCACCTCCAGGCTGAAACAATAAAAGAAATGTAGAAATAGATAATGCTCTTCAAACTGTTCCTGTACGTTATTAATAAGACAGGACGTACCTGAGACTGATGTTGTTCTGGAGTGCAAACTGGACCCCGTTAACAATCTCTGGGATTTCAGGAACCATAGCCAGAACTGTCACCCCTATGAAATACTGGAGGAAGAAAAGAAAATATTCTAAATAGCAGCTGAAGGAAACTTTAAAATACAAACAGCCTGAACGTGCTCAGATGCACATCCTGACCTGAGAGATGTTTGGTTGGTTTAGTATGGGCTGAATGTGCTCGGTGGCGAGATCAGCACAAGCAGACGTGAGCACTGTAGCCAAGATGAGGATGACTAGAGACCTCCAGCGTGACCAGTGGACCACTGTCCCATGGTGGCTACTCACTGGTGAGAATATGGTATTGTAAGTAAACATCATACAGCTTACTCTTCTCGAAAACAGCAAAATACAGCATAAAATTTTGGATCAGCTCTTTAGTGTGACACCATTAGAGTGATTCATACCCTCTACTTCTCCAACGTGGATGTTATAAATGTGGGAGTGTGTCTTCAGTGTAAAGAGCAGACCAATGATGTAGGCAACAGGCAAGAGGGCTGACACAGTGTATACCAGAGGCCTAAAAAACAACAGTGCACACAGTTAATGAGCAGCAGGTACAGCAAATAGGGTATGAATGACAGCTTAATCTGTGATTTTCAAAACACTTTCTACAGCTTCAGACTGATCTACTCCTTTTGGAGCATTTGTTTCATTAGACTGAAAATTGTGGTGGCATGGTGGTACAGTGGCTGGCACTGTCACCTCACAGAGACAGGGTCCTGGTTTTGAATCTTGTGGTTGGCTCAGGGCTTTCTGTGTGGAGAATGCATTATCTCCTTGTCCCCTGCAGTGGTTAACTGATTACTCTAAATTGGCTTTAAGTGTTGATGTGAGCCTGAATGGTTTTGCTGTGTAAGACCTTTGACAGACTGGCAGAATAACCAGTTAGATCAACATGTGTGTCTTTGAACTGTGAGCGGGAGCCACAGGAAATCTACACAGGTACAGGGAAGATGCTCAGAAAGCTCCCAGTTGACCAGCAGGTCAGAACCAGGAACTTTCTTGTTGTGAGGTGACAGTGCCACTGCGCCACCAAAAATGATCGCTTCAGTAAAAACAAGAGCACCGCTGAGCAGGTTCAAAAGCTTGGCTGTTTTGGATAGAGTAGAAATAAGAAAATTCAGCTAAACTTATTATGATGTGTGTATGTATCAAACTGTCTTTGTGTGTGTGTGTGTGTTAGTGCTGTTATAGTAAAGTCAGTGAACAAGTGTGTGAAGTTTGATGTGTCTAGCTTAAACATTATGCATTGAACATCCTATGTGAGATCGTTCTTGAGTTATCATGTTCAGAAAACTTGACCTCTGACCTTTAGCTTGAGGTCAAGGTTACAGAAATTTGAACCTGTCCAAGAGTTTTAGTAGCTGCATCTATGGTGTGAATTTGAATATACTAGGTGACACTGTTCACGAGTTATGGTAAATGTTAAAGTGGACACCGACACTGCTGATGCCAAGGCTATAACAACAACTCAACATTTTCTTCAAAACAGCTGAGCTACAAATGTGCAATTTTTAGTCACCAGTCACCAGATCTCAGTCCAGTAAAGCATATTTGGGATGTGGTGGAACAAATCTGCAGCAAATGTGTGATGCTATCATGTTAATTTGGATCAAAATCTCTGAGGAATGTTTCCAGCATTGTGAAGAATTAAGGCATCTCCGAAACCTATGTGTAAGTTCAAGAAGGAAGAAAGACCTGTAATCCCTCATCTGCCTGCTTTCCTGGATGTTTGCCTGCTAGTCTGTTCTTTTACATCACTTCCACTTTCCCATGCTGTCACACTTAATGCTGACATCATTACGCTAAATGGCAACAGATTGGTTCTTACACAGCACTTTTCTACTCCACTTGATCAGTCAAAGCACTTTATACAACACATCTCATTCACGCAAGCACTTTTTTTTCCTACATCTCAGTGCTTTCTATCTAGCATTCACACTCCAATAAACACATCAGGAGCAACTCAGGATTCACCATCTTGCCCAAGAATACTTCAGCATACAGACTGGAACACCAAGGAACAAACCAACAAACTTTTGATTAGTAGATGATCTGCTACATCCTGAGCCACAGCCACCCATTCTAGTCCAACCATTTTCTTGCCTGCCTTCTCTGAGCCAATCAGCCTCCATTCTGCATACTTTAAATCCTGGTGCTCTTCTCTCATTCTGCCTTTCAGGCTCTCATTCGCGCAGCCTGCTTCCTCCTCATCTCAGCCTCACCCTGGTCCCTCAGAGCCCCACCCAAGTCTGCATCTTCATCTAGGCTGCCTGTGGTCCTGTCTTAATTCCTATCACCGCTGGGATTCCGTTCTGGGTCATGGGAGTCTATTCACCACATAGCTTAATTCTGTATCTCAATAAATCATGTTTGACTCTTTCAAATGACCCCTCCTTACTGAACTGAAGCCAAAAGGGGGTCCACACCAGTACTACCAAAGTGCACCTAATGAAGTGTCCAGTGAGCATATTTGCACCTGTGTATTGATAACGTATTGCAAAAGGAAGCAGTGAGATATATTCCCTCATCCATATTTTGTCTCACCCCACAAGTTTTGCAGGTGATTTTTATATTGCAGCTGTGACAGTGTTATTCTTATTCTATAGTTGAAAATTAACTGTATGGTCGTTAAACTTGATTTTCTTAGTAGATTTTTTTTTTTAAAAAACAACAACTTACTGAACATGGTTGTGAAACAGTGTACCATTGCTCTGTTGAAAACAACAAAAAAATCACATTATACATAGTTGTATGCAATACAGTGCATGATAAGGATATGGTGTATATGACACCAACCAGGTCATAGTGGCAGCTGTGGCACACAAACGGCCCGCTGCTGTTGCTCGTGCTGTTTGGCCTGGTGGAGTTGATACAGGAGTCACACACTAAGTTCCCATAAGCCTTGGAGAACAGTGTAGGGGCGAACACACCTGCCAATAACATTCAGAGGGGGGGAATGTCAGTGTTTAACATTTCTGTAATGCTTTTAAAGTGTAAGATGTTTCTGGGGAGAACAAAAACAGAAACTGCTTCTGCTGTTGTCACCATCAGCTCACCATAATGAGGCACTGATACTTATTACATCTGGAGCTGAACATTTCAGCTGTGTGAACTTCGCCTTGATTCATGAAGGCTATTCTCTTTGACCTAGCTTCAATTTGTTGTTTTAATGCCACCAGTTCAATTGTATTTTCAGTTGATTATTTAATATCCAGACGATATTATTATGGCCAACATGCTGCAGGTGTTACTAACAAACAGCTACAAAAATAAAACTATGGCAGGCATAAACATTTGTTGCCTGGTTGCGACACAAGCGTTACATTTTGGGCAACTCTGTATCAAAAACATGTCTTCATACACGCTATTCACATATTTTCATGTGAAAGTCTGAACTGCTCCTGGAAAGTGTCTGGGAATGTGTCTGATGAGTTTCTCCTGCTCTGTGCAGCAGCTTCTTTTGTCGTGTCTGACGCCTTAAGCTCAAACAGCGTGTGCTGGTTTTCAAATACGTGCCTCCTATGGAGATGAAAAGCAATGCACAGCTCACTCCTGCAGAACGACTGTTGAACCTTTGCTCACTGTGCCGCAGACCTCCGATTATCATGCATATGCCCTAAGAAACAAACAAAATGAGAGGTCTCATTTATAAATGCTGATTTAATACATTTCTCAAACCTGTGCCTTGAAATTATATACAGGAAATATTCATTTTTAGGGGATGTTGCAATATACTGGTATGTATGTTTTTTTGTATACTTAGACTCTTCCAACATATTACTCAACCATGTTGTTGTACACAGCAGTGTGTTGGCAAAAAGGTTCCCTATTGGTTATCATAGTAGGGGAGACCAGGGAGACTTGGGACAGGGTTGTTTCTGGAAAACTACAGCAACCAATCAGAATAAAGGTTACACTCCATATTTGGTTATAAGTCAACAAGGAATGTCCCCTGGAACTCATCTTGATGCACCCATAAACTAGTAGGTGGAATTTTTATTTTTACATCTCCCCATCTTGTACTGACAATCCAATGCCATCGCTATGTACATAATACCAATATGGATCCCCTATTCCTGTGATGGCAGCGACACAAACCAATGTAACTGCTGATGATCACATTTTGCATATTTAATTGTACATTTTTTTACAATTTTTTTTTTTTTTAAATGAGCATTCGAGGAGACTTGGGACATCCAAATCCATCTAAGCATGGAAGCAGTGTAGCACATTATGAAGAATGAAAGTTTATAGTTCCTGAAATTTTGTACCATAAAGTTTTAAGACTATTCAAGTTTAACATGTCTTATTACATAGTTACGATATGTTGCTGTTTCAGCCTGGTGCTCTGTAGAAACAACCAATTTTGTCACTTAAGCTTTTTTGAAGGATTATATGCTCATGTAAGCACAAGAGTGAGTTGCAAAGATATGATTGAAAACATTATTTAAAGACTGTTTTAAAGTTATGATTTAACAATGTTTGCATTGCATTGAATTGCAGAAAAATTGTCACGGTCAGAATTTGGACCCAAAATGCAGGACTTAAAAACAGGGTTAAGATTAACTCAAGCTTTATTGCCAAACAAACTGGTTTACAAAGCTCAGACTAGGAAAACTACTTAAACAGCAGGCAGGGAGCCAAAGACAACAACGCAACAAAGGACAAGGGAAAACACAGACAATATATATACACGAGGTAACTAAAGGAGAGTGGAAACATCTGGGGAGAACAAGTGAACAGAATTACATTAAAGAGACAAGGGGAAGCAAAACTAAACACAACACACACAAAACAGGGGACTAGCAAAATAAAGCAGGAAGTGACCAGACGTAACAAATATACAGACTTGACAGAAGAGGGGGTAAACGCAAACACCAGAAACACAACACAGAAGACTTGACAAAGGAGGGAGGAATACTGATGGAGAACTGACTGAGCAACTGAAAACACAATATACAAGATATAACACTAAGCAAACCAAGAACACATAACACACCTACAAAACAAAATACAAAGTCCAAAAAACTCAGAACACTAGGCAACTAACCCAGGACCATGACCATGTTTTTAATAACAGTATGTTTTAAAAAATATTTCATATTTCACAGGAAAATGTATTAAGTGTCCCATCTCTCCCTATATGCAAAGTAAATTTTAATTGCTTGTATCTCATCAAAATGTGTACTTTTAAAAAATGTTCTGCTGCCTATAAACTTCATTAAGCATAAGGTTTGTGTTGCTGTTAGATAGGGTTCCACACAAATGCATTTTGTAATTAGATTAATTTATGTCCCAAGTCTCCCCTATAGACGTAGGTAAGTGTACTTTTTAAAAAAAAACTGTATCAGTTATCTGACTTAGGATGACACCTGTTCAGTGCTCTAGAGTAATGAGTACAGATGTAAATTACATCAGCAATCAGGATTGAGCAATTAATGAAGCTGGAATGAAACACACAGTAGTAGAAGTATAACCTGCAGGGAAAACAAGCTATTTAAACATTGTTTTGGAACAAAATCACCAAACTTCTGAAGCAGTTTTTATCAGATCTGACAGGATCTACGTGTGCCCATTAGAATTAGCAGTAAACAACTCTCATTTATTTAGTAGGGGTTGCCAAATAACCATTTAAACAACTGCCTCAAAGCATTTCAAAAATGACAGCCAAATTGCAAGCCCTGATTCTCAAAACTAAGATATGCTGAGCTAAATTAAAAGCTACACTGTTATGGCTGAGCCATTGTGGTCTCCATGCATTTTACTTAAGTGTTTTTAATCAAACATAGTCTGCTGCGCCATCCCATAACTGTGGTTGCTCTGTGACACCAGCATCACTTTCACACCAATCACAGCCCACCAGTGGATGTGATTTAATATGAGCAGTCCAACTTCTTTGCCTCCTGTATGAAAACTGATTTAGTTTGTTATTGTGTTCCAAATGGACGCTAGTAGTAGTTCAATCTAGCTAAGCTTTCTTTGAGTTAGCTGGATCAGCAAAACTTAAAACCCCAGTCGGAGAAAACACCTTTCTTGACGGGTACTATCAACTTTCTCTATTAACTCTGCTTCAGAAAAAGTTGCACATTCACATAAAAAGAGGTGTTTGAGGGTGCCTGGGTGGCTCATCAGGTAAGCAGGCAACCACATGTATATGCCGCATTGCAGCGCAGGTTCGAGTCCCAGCCTGTTGCTGGTTTGCCATGTCTGACATGTCATTTGACTCCTTCTTCCACACAAAGTGGATCAATTGAGCATTTACTTCAATCAGAGGCATTATGAGAGGAACAAGTGATAGAGATCTATAAAAATATGCAAAAAAGGCCATGGTGCAGAAAATTTTGAGATATGATCATCACAAGCGCACATTATTATTATTTATAATTTATATTTCCACTTAGTGATGCCGTTTATTCCTACTGTGACAGCTGCTCATTAGAGCTGTGAAACTTTAAATTGCATACACTTAACATTAAGTGTTAAATGTACGCATGTAATAAATTAAGTGTTACTCAGTGTGTTCAAGTCTGGAAAACACTTTAGTGTGCTGCCAGATTGAAGTAAAATTAAACTTAATGAAAGCATTCTTAGTGATAAACAGCTTAAAAATGTAATGGATCTGTTTTCTGATCTTTGTTCCCGTAGCTGCAATTTCAACAGTGCAAAAAATGAAGACTTGGCAGCAGATGTAACAGCTGGGAATCATTCAGGGGTGTTAAGCTCAGCAGGTTGCATACACAAAACACATTCTTTCAGCAGAGAATCTGCACTTGCAGGATTGTGTAAATAAAAGAATTGGTAAAAACATGGTACTTCCAGGCAATTATAAACCAAAACTCTGAACATAAACTGCTCTGGACCACGTCATGTGTTTAGTATAAGTTAGCATAGTGATCTAACCAGGTAAAAAGAAAGCCACCTTCATGACACTAAAAACTCAAGAGTTTAAGCTCAACTTACCTCGCTAACCCATTAATCTGGCTTCATAGTACACCCTTTAGGAAGATGTATTTTCCTAATAGCAGATACTAGACAGAGATAACTGCCCGGCCTGGGCCAGGTTTAGTAACATATTCACACACATCTTGCTGAATGTTGCTTCTCTCTGCCCTAGCAGAGCTGGGATGTTCATAGGCTAAGTAAGGCTAAACTAAGCAAACTAAACAGGATGCACTTTGACTTACAGGAATGAAGAGGATGCACCCAAGCAATGTGCCAGTCAGTGCTGCCTTAACAACTTCTTGCAGACACGAGTTGGCTTGCTGGTGACCTCTGAGCAGGGCTGTGATGTAAAAGGTCAGTTCTGTGATGGAGCCAAAGGTGGCATTGACCACAGCGCCCACAGCAAAGTTACTCTGAGCTGAGATACTGCAAATGCAACAGTGATCAACCAACTTTAGAAGCATAGTGCATGAAAAACATTTCTGGTTGTCAAGGTGCAGAGGGTAATGAAAAATGCTCACCTCGCAATGCCCATGCCAATGTAATATGACAGAGGTATGATGGACCCAATTGCTATGGCGAATTTGACTTCAGAGCTGGTGTACTTATTTTCTCTGTCAATATATCCAGTTACCAGGGCAACTATCACTAGAGGGAGGAGGTCTTAGATGGAGTCAAAGATGATGACAGGTCATTATTTTACACATGGACGCACACACACATTATATTAGCAAAGGATACTGGAAGCAAACACATTAATCCCATCAACCGTGTACTTGTAGTAGTACCAGTTGGCGGCGTGGTAGCAGCACAGCAGTGCTCTGGTCTCATAGCCTTGACGCTGAGGGGCAAGAAAACCAAAGAAAATGGTGCATTGGCAATGCTCCACGATTATATGCCATGACTCATAAAAACTGAAAAAATGTCCCCTGTACCTTCCTCTGTGAGCCAGCAGAGATATAAACATCCTCAGGAGGCAGGAGGAGGATGACGCCCAGAGTTCGCGCGTTCATCTTGAAAACTGGGATGGTGAAGACCAGGATCCAGGAGATGCAGCAAGCCAGAGAGTGAATGACCACCAGGGGAGGATATCCCAGCAGCAGCCACACGTAGGTGGCAAAACGACGCTATACAACAAGAAGGGCACAGAAATTGCAGCAGAAATCAGCCATTCATGTACTGTATTCAGTGTTAGGTCAGTTTTATTTATATATCCCAGTACTGCAAATTGCATCATATAATGCCCTCTGCCCTGAATGCTTAAGTGTTGCTTGTGAATTTATCTGTATGTATATGTCTTGCTTCTTTAAGTGTGAACATTTACCCAGTAGGTAGTGCGCAGAGGTTGGCCTGACATCTCTGGGACTGGCACCTCTGTGGGTGATGGCAGAAGAAATGGTGAGTTATCTTCTTCCGCTTCCATGCTGCACTCACAGTCTGGTACATGCTCACAGCATCGCGTCAATGTATTTCCTACCTGGAGAAACACAACCAAGGGGGTGTGTTATTTTCTGGCTCACACAAAAAGTTGAAGATGTACAGTATTTAGTATGGTTGTAAAATACTGTACATCTTCAACTTTTTGTGTGTTATTTCTGGCTCACACAAAAAGTTGAAGATGTACAGTATTTTACAACCATACTAAATATTACAATACTCTGCAACTACAAACCTAAAAGTCACAATCAACAACACCCTTTAGGAAACACTTAATTAATAGTTATTTACAATATTAAAGGAGAGCACAATCACATGAGATTCACACATGACAGCAGAGAAAATAACCACATTTCAAATTCTGGGAGTCAAAATTTAAATGAACTGTACTAAATTTGGTCTCTATAGCTAATTTCCCCCTTCAGCACTACTGTACAGGAGGTGATTTTCTTTTATAACTCAATAGTTCAAGCCTGATGTTCAGAGTTTGGTTTTAACGGGCTGCTGTTAATTCTAATAAATCACTAACCCTATGGCATGTAATTAAAAATAAAGTGATATTAACATTTACATGATCTCTACCACTTTGTTAACTACACTAATCATTTTCACAAATGGTCAGATGGTGCGTCATTATGAATTTTGGGGTAATATTATCTCCTCTCTTTTCATAAAGGATGGTCCTGTCATAGCTCGACTGTGTAGCAGGCAGAGTAGGACCTAATCATAGCACTCGGAGTATAGGGAATAAACTTAAACACAGCTTTAATGGCTGAAACTCACAGGAAAGGACATACAAAATGCAAACAGAGCTGGGCTGGAGCCAGAAATACAAAAGCTTGAAGACAAGGAAGCACACAGCATGAGAGAGGACATAACAAAGAACTGAGAAAAACTGAGGACTTGAATTCTCACATAACTGGTAATTGGGAACGGAGGAGACAACTGGGGAAAACAAGACACCGGTGAACAGAATCTAACTGAGACGAGGGGAAGCAAAACCGAACACTGCACACAAAACACGAGACTCACAAAATAAAACAGGAAATGAAAAACACTGACACCCAGACAAAGACACATTAATTTAAAAGATGATAAACAAATATGGAGACACGATGGGAAAGACAAGAACAGGACTACAAAAGGGGAAACCAGACAACCACAGAGCTAGAGACACATAGAGAGACCAAACACATGCAAGGACACAACTGGGCAAACAGAAGAGGACCACAACAGATGATAACTAAATATTACCCAATACATAATTACAAGTATGCAGGAAATCATAAGACAAGAGACCTGTTGGCCTATAGAGCTCTGGTGTCAAATGTTTTACTTGTACAATATGTAATATTTTGGAACAGAAACTAAATTGGCTGTAGGTCAACCATTATTGAGCTAATGCTTACTTTTTACTTTTTAAATTTTGAAAATTTGTTAAAAAACAGTACCCAAACAGTACCTCATGGATTGTATTGCCAAATGGCCACAGGAAGTAGCAGCACAGCTTCCAGCAAAGTTTACCTGAAGACAGAAACAGAATAAAGAATATGGGGAATGGCAGATGATCAATCATTAACATTATCTATTATCTCACCTACCATAAGGTACCCCAGTAACAGTGATGAACATCAGTATGCCAACCAGGAAATATGCCAGAGAAACCCACCAACCAAACAGAAGCACGTAGGCTACATTTCCGCATGTGATGCATTGACCTGACACCAAAAGGACACAGAGAATAAGCCAAGTCCTTCAGCAGAAATAATTGCACATAAGATAACATGCTTACATTGTTTGCGTTGCACAGATTTTTACATCAAAATAATTTGGAATGTTTTGTGTCCGTGTTTTAAAATTTTACCTCTCAATGCAGTAATTTAGCTGAACAACTGGCTTAGTAACAACCTGCACAACCATCATACATGTTGTAGTGTTTCTAAGCAATTATCTGTGTGCTCAAAATCAATGACCACTACAAATAAGTCCCAAGATGTAATAGACTGAACTCATACATCAACACAAACTTTACATAAAACAAAAGCACAGTAAACCATACCTGGACCTGAATGTGGTTTAATGACATTTAGCTCAGAGTAGAGTTCTTTCACAACATCTGACCGGTCTTCAAACGGCCGCTCTGTCACATGGCTCTTCCACTTTCTAAACCCAAACTGCCCAAACACACACATACAGTAAATACTCCAATGCCCTCAACTCAGGCCGCTTTCATTTCCTGTGGAAAACTCTCCAGTTTCTTACTCTGTAGTTGTTGACCAGTTTGTTAGCTTCCACTTCATTCTCAGCTCTGATGGTTCGCTTATTTTGGCTCTCCTCCCAGCTGTCTTCGCTCATATGATGGCTCTGACCTACAATGAGAAGATAACCAGGAAATGGCTGCAAATATATATATATATATATATATATATATATATATATATATATATATATATATATATATATATTATATATATATATATATATATATATATATTAACATAGTAGTTGAACAAGGATATATGGCTGGTGAATTATACTCACATGCATGTGCAGAAATGCATTTTGTTGCAGGATATAAGGAGTGATGTGAAGATGAAGTGGAGGTGTCTGCAATGTGCTGAGCGCCACACAGTCGATCATGGACCTGTTCATTACTGTAACCTAACAGAGGCTCATGCCTGCTTGAAGAATCTGCAACACCAAGAAAGAAAAAAAAAGGAAAAAAACTGAAAGATGTAAAAGACTTCATTTATACACAAATCTTTAAAAAGACCCAGAGAACAATGTGTAGAATGGAACTATTTTGTGGACTCATGTTTTTACTGGCTGTCCATGGTAAATAAGGCAGAATTGTGTTATATTGTGTTTAATCAGATCATAATTAAATGTATTGTTGTGGTAGAGTGGGAAATTTACAATGACTTTCAAACAAAACTGACAAATTATGCCTAAACTTGTTATTCAACAGTTTGCCTGGCCGCTATCAAACAGCTCATTGTTTAAATGCTGTATATCTGCTCGCATGTACACTCACCGGACACTCCTCACCTGTTCAACTGCTCATTGATGCAAATATCTACTCAGCTAAATCACATGGCAGCAACTCAATACATTTAGACATGTAGGCATGGTCAGGATCGACCTGTTGAAGTTTAAACTGAGCATCAGAATAGGGAGGAAAGGTGATTTAATAGACTTTGAAAATGGCATGATTGTTGGTGCCAGATGGTCTGGACTGTGTTTCAAAAACTGCTGGGATTTTCTCACAAAGTCATCTCTAGAGTTTACAGAGAATGGTCTGAAAAAGAGAAAATATCCCATGAGTGGCAGTTCTCTGTCTGAAAATGCCTTGTTGAAGCCAGGGGTCAGAGAAAAATGCCCCGACTGCTTTTAGCTGACAATAAGGCAACAGTAATGCAAATAATGACTTGTTATGGGCAAGATATGCAGAAGAGCATCTCTGAACATACAACACTTTGAACCTTGAAGCAGGTGGGCTACAGCAGCAAAAAACCCACAGAGAGTACCACTCCTGTCAGCCTAAACAGGAAACTGAGGCTAACAATTTGCAATTGCTCACCAATAGTCAGATGGTAGGGTCAAAATTTGGTGTAAACAACATGAAAGCATGGATCCATCCTGTCTTGTATCAACTGTTTAGGCTGGTCAATCATGTCACATTAAGGACCAAAAATGAATGACAAATTAAGGCAGTTCTGAAAGCAAACGGGGGTCCAACGCAGTACTAGCATGGTGTACCAAATGAATGGTCCAATCCTGCAGGCCTTTCTGCACAGTTCAGCCAAACTGTGTCAAACTATTCTAGCACACTCATCACACTGAATTGATAAAAAAAAGTCATCACATGCAAACTGTTTCAAAAATCACTAACCTCCGTAACCCCAATTCTCTGAAAGACTTCAGCAACAAAATAATCAGATGAAGAAAACTCAAAACAGCATGACTCTCAATCAATTTTTCAAAGTTATTAAAACAGAAATAGAAAAAAGCAATTTTTTAAGTATTTACCCATGTTCATCTCTGATCAGGTATATAGGTGACACAAGTGGGTGACAAATTAAAGGAAAAACTTTAAAGTGTTTTGGTGAAGTTTTGGACTATCATGTGCAGCCAGTCGGTGATTCTCCAAGTCTTTAAATCTGTACTGGAGGAATGGAAGACCACTCTTGCAAAAGATCTTTTATTGTTTTAATGTTGGTCCTGGTGATTTAGAGTACCATCACCTACTAGGTTGAAATCTGGTGACTTCAAAGGAAATACCATGTGACATGTCACTTCCTGCTTTGTCAACCTGGAAGTGTGGATGAAACTGCATTGAGTTGGCAGTGACACTTCCCTACCCTGCAAGCAAAATGACCCCACGGTATATGATAGCCACCAGACACCCCCATTGTTCCTTAAATTTGTCACAAGTCTGTATTATAATATTTGTATTATTATATCATAGTGTTTGTATTATATATGGCATAATTGAAACATCAGCAGGGGATGGATTTTTTTTTCAGGGAAACCAGAGGCATGACAGCAATTAAGTAAGGGGCACAAAGTGCCTGAAGCCATTCAGTAATTTCAAGGCAAAAAGATACAGAAGATTAATGAATGAATGGATACTAGACAAGTGGCATCATAAGAAATGTTGCCACATCAATTGTGACTTCCCCTTTCCAAGAGTTAAAATCAGTTCACACACTTTTAGGTAATCTTGTTCTGTTTCCTCTTTCTCCTTTCTTATTGGCTTCCTGAAGTCTGTACAAATGCTGCAGCTGTGCTGTTATATGATCATGCTAGTGGTTGTGCACTAACACCTGTGTGTAAGATGCTGGCAGCATTATTTAAATACACTGTCTTAGTTTTGTTCTTCGGTGTAAAAAACAAAGTATTTGAGATCACTTAGCATGGCTTTTATGTGAAATCAAATGTGAAAAACTCCAAATGCTTAGCGATTATTGTCTCTAAGTAACAGAGAAGCTTGAGTAGGGATGGAATTATTCAAGTATGTAGTAATGAGTTTATGTCTTTATATTCCCTGGTTTAAGCCTCTCATATGTAAAAACTGGACACAGTGCTAATATTTGGGTTTAGTCATTTTTGTCTGGTAAATTTAAAGACCATGGACAGGTGGGCAGCATTTTTTATAGGTCTAAATTAATTTTTAAAAGAAATCCATAATAAGCATCTGTATACATCAGTGTAAACAAAACCCACGCAAGGAGAAATAGAATGGAGAGAATTAAAATTGAGAGTGTAATAACAGTGCTGTTAGCGACACATTCGGCTGTGAGAAATAAAGTTGTAAGATGCTAAATAATGAGCTCGAGCCGCTCACCCTGCGTGAGTTCAGCCGGCCTTCTCCTCCGGCTCGTCGTGTCCGGACTCCCCGCTGATGACAGAGACATTTCCGCCCGTAAAAAGAGATCACCGTCCGCAGTATGAGCCACCAGAGCCCGGCAGGATCGTCTCCTCGGATGCTGCTGTCGCTGTCGCGTGGACGCGCTGATTTAATAAGTATTATGCAGCGTGGAACTGTGGGAAATGTAGGCTTCTGAGGTCTTAAAGGGAAAAGCCACAATAAAATACAATAATTTAAAAACAAACACAATGATAATATAATATGTGTTAACTTCAGCCAGTCCTTTGTGAGCTGGAAAACAAAATTACAAAATAGTAGTAAAATAAATAACTAGAAATATAAAAATCAATATTTTATATTAATGATTTTGTATGCTTGTTTGTTTACATTTTATCCCTGCTATTTAATGTTGTGGTTATTAAATGTTGTTATTAAATTTTTAATAAACATAAAATATATGGCATACAAAATATTGTGGAGTAGGTCATGTACAGTGTCTGTGAGTGGTATGTAGTGCGAGTCTTTTGGCCAGGAAAGAGAGTGAGACTATCTAGCTGTGCTCCTAAAATTTCTGTCAGCTAGGCCCATTTCTGTAGATTGCATTTTAATTTGACTATCCCAGTCTAAATATAATGTATTATGCTTATTGAACGAAGTTGGTACTGGAGGGATTACCACTTCAGTTAATTCACTTAATAGGCAAACTCAAAAGTCAAGATATTTGGTGCAAGTGCTGTAACAAACAGTTTTATTAATTATTAAATAATGCTTGTGCATTGGTTAATTAGTATAGTATAATCAGGGGTAAAAGTAGTTTTAAATTCTTGCTCGTACTATGTCAAAAACCTATTTTTTTAATATATATATATATATATATATATATATATATATATATATATATATATATATATATATATATATATATATATATATATATATATATATATATGACCTGTGCTGTGTTGTTGAAATTGAGCAGAATAACATGAAACACAACTAGTGAATCTCTGCTTTTAATTGGGATATTTTGTAACAAGCAGACTGACTTTAAACATAGCGGTGAACGTTATAACCTGTTAACTGGTCGTGTCCTGTCCCGTATGTAGTGCATTTTATATGGCAGGCTAGACCCTCCCATTTTGATTGACACCTCATTCTGCCAATCATATTAAGAGATGGGTTTTCCAGAGCCAATAATAACCAGGGGGCGTCATGTAGCGTTTCGGTTGATTTTGGTGCAGCCAGTTAAATGATTGGCCGAATGAGGTGTCAATCAAAATAGGAGGGTCTAGCCCATATGGTCTAGCCTGTCATGTACTAGTGATGGGAAGTTCGGCTCTTTTCAGAGAGCCGGCTCTTTAGGCTCGGCTCCCAAAGAAGAGCCGGCTCTTTCGGCTCCCAGACGGCTCTTTACTTGCTATCATTTGTAGCCTCATATTTTAGCCTAAATGAGCAAAAAAAATAATGGTTTGTGTGCTGAGAAGCTCTTTTGCCTTCAGTCTTTTTATGATTATTATGAATATTTATTATTATTTTGCTTGTGTTGCAGTAGGACAGGTTATTGTTGCAGTTTATGGGAGTGCAGTGGATGCCGCAACAGTTGTTGCTGGTTTGGTACCAGACTCACCACGGTTGGTAGACGGAGACCTAGCTTGACCTCTCTCCTCCAACTGCACCAAGGGATGGACAGTTTTTATGTTGGTGCAGGTTTGTGGTGGAACCTGCTCTCACTGTAATTTTCAATTTGCAATAACCGCACTCTGCTCTGCTATTTTCAGTTTCCTTAAATTTTAGCCAAATGTTGCTTCTTTAATGTGTATCACTCATATTCACGTGTTATTGCACCGCTGTCTCCTGCGGTCTTGCTGTCTGTCCCTGGACTACTTCAGGTTTGTGAGCAGAGCTAATGAGAAATTGGGGAGCCGGCTCTCATTCAATGGGAGTCGGCTCTTCTGATTCACTACCAAGCATCGGCTCTTAGAGCCGGCTCTTTTGCGAACGACACATCACGCACAATTCACTACGTCCGTCCCGCTTATGGGACGTGGCTTTCCATTGACGAAAGCCTCGATCGCTGAGGGAAGAGAAGCTAGAGAATTGAGGCTGCAGCATAGCACGAACAGTTCAGAAACAATTTGATATGAGGAAAAAAAAGCTATGTTGTTTTGGTGCATTGCCAGACCACCTCTTTAGCATGTCTTTTGGCAAAAAAGAATAAGAAGTCTAACATTATTATCCACCCTTTACCCATTCTGTGGACGATGTCCATTGCATCTTCCAGCCTTTGCTCCATATCTGGGTTAACCCTGCCCAGGATCTAAATGATCCATTCTCTGATGTCTTCATCTTTTTTTCCTCCAGACCTTTGACACGGAGATACCTCGTTAGCCTAATAGCATAATTGCCTATGTCATTTTTTGGCCAAATTGTGATGTCTGCCTAACTTTACTCTCCTACCACTGCTGCATCACCCTGCCTTATTGCCTATGTCCTCAGCCTATTAGAACGCTTGTTAGAGTCTAAAATCACTCTCTACCTTAGTCATCTTTTTGACTTAGGCATTTTTGCCGCTACATACAAAGATGGCAGACCACATGAGAAAGAGGGATCTGCTGACCACAAATTAAGCATTAGCTCTTCTCTTTGAGTCATCTGGTAAGCTAGTTCACATTTATTCTACTTTGTAGACAGTAAATGTACTTTCAGTCAATCAAAGGGGTTAGGAACTGTGTGTTTAAACTTTTAATCACATTTATAATCCAAACAAATATCTTTACACTTAAAATAAGATACATCACCTAAGACTTAGACTGATTTTCAAGTGAATATTTGCTTTTATTTTAAGTGTAAAGAGATTTGTTTTGACTGGAAATAAGACATTTTGACTAGATATAAAAAGAAGTATTCTTGGTAAGATTTTGAGGTTTTGCAGTGAACCTATTCATTTACCATGGTTTACTGCTAACAATCAGCATTTTTCTTCTTCTTCTTCTATTTTCTTCTGCTTCAGGGTCAGGAAATTAACTTGATGGTGTAACCCTGTTAAAATCTGTCCATGTAATACACACTGAAATAAATAAGTTCATAGTTCATAAATAGTATTTGTTAAAAATTCATTAAACAGCATTGAGGTTTGCTATTTAATTTTGTTTAATAAGAAAAAAACATGTACAAAAGTTTGTGTATTTATTTTATTGGTATGACCTGTAACCTTTTGTAAAGGAAGTAATCACATCCCAGGTCAGTGGACAGGAAATGAAATTAAATGAGGCAGAACGTGAGGGATGCGTGGCCGAGAGAGCGAGAGGAAAGTTCGAGAGAGACGAGTGAAGGAGATACGGGAGTGAAACATGGATTATTAAGGCATTTGAAATGTTCCCCATTGATAGGGGAGGGCTGTGGTTTGTTGTCACAGTTGATGAAGGCCTTCGAGCTAGTGCGCAAGGTCAGGAGTTGTCTCGATCCCAGCAGGCTAAAGACAAGCCCATAGATGAACAGTGGACATTGTTCCCAGAAGGAGATACTGCTGCTAAGTCAACAGAAGCTAGTCCTCGCTGATTACGAACATTTTCGGGGTTGTTGCCCACCCCAGCTGGAGAGGAGCAGTTTGACCACTGGTTGGGCCAAGCACGGCTCATGGTGGAGGAGTGTGATTGCTCTCTCAAAGAGAAAAGATGGTGACTACTGGAGAGTCTTAGGGGCCCGGCGCTCGAGATTGTCCAAGCAGCACGCACTGGCAATCCTGACGTAAGCCCTGAAGCCTGTTTAGAGGCACTTAAACATGCTTTTGGGACAGCAGAAATAGGCGAAGAGTTATATTTTGCTTTTCATTTGTTGCAGCAACAACCAACTGAGAGGCTCTCAGACTTCCTTAGACATCTGGAACAGTCGTTAAACTGGGTCGTGCAGAGAGGTGGTCTTCCCCTTGATTGTGCTGACAAAGTAAGGCTAGATCAGTTGTTGCATGGTGCTACAGCTTCTGATCTGATACTGATTAATCTTGGGCTTAGAGACAGAAAACATAAGCCACCCTCTTTTATCCAACTGTTAAAGCAGAATATGAGAACTCAAGAAAAAAGCTTCATCCTGTTGTGCAAAGTGCATGCTTAAAGCAGGAAGTTGATGAAAAGCAGACTGAAATTCAGAGTTTGAAGTCTGAGATGAAGGAGCTCAAGTCATTAGTGGTTGCTGCTGTGTCTAAGCCGATTCAAGAAACACTAGCCAGCACTGACCAGACTCCATGTAATGCAGTATTTAGTGAATGCAGTTCTGACAGTGAGATAACAGCACTGAAAAAAACAGTTGAAGCGCTTGCAACAGAAGTTCACAAAGAACATGGCTGAGCCACAAGCAGCTGTTTCATCTGTAAAGATGTTTGCATTCCAGATGGGCTGGTTGGGCTACCTAGCCTGGTCCCACTGAAAGTTAATGGGCAGCCCTGTACTGCTTTATTGGATAGTGGCTCCCAAGTGGCAATCATTTTTGAACACTGGTACCAGAAATACTTATCCCCATTCCGCCAGTATCTGGTCTTTCCTTGTGGGGCTTATGTGAGTCAGGCCTTAGCTACCCATACAGTGGTTATGTGGTAGTTGACCTTTAGTATCCAGCTGAGGTGCTAGGAACTGTTCAGACAGTAACTGTCCTTGCCCTCATATGCCCTGGTCCAAGAGCTGATGACAATACCTCTGTCATTGTAGGTACCAATGCTAGCCATGTCAGACGCTTGGTGAACCAATGCAAGCACAATGGTGTTGATGTTACGCAGGCACTAGGCCTTCGTGTTTGTGTCAATGAAGGTCAACCTGTACTCAAAAGTGTTGCTATACCTGTCCAGGTGGATGACAAGGCTGGTCGTTTCTGATGGATGGGTCCAGGCCTTTTGACCTTACCACCACATGGGGATGCACCAGTTGTGTGCAAAGTGGGACTAAAGAAGCCTGTTGGGCAGGAAAGCCTGATTATGGATTCATCGCCAGCTGTCACTCTACATACTGATGTGTTAATTCTTCTCATGGTAATGACGAGTGAGGCATTAGATATCAATGGTTTCAAAGTTCTAGACAGGAATGACTCTACAAGAGATTTCTGTACCTGTGGGAACAGTGATTGGCAGTGTGTTTCACATTGATTCTGTTTCTACCATTCCATCAAAAGAGAAAGCTCCCGCCAACTTTGATGTGAGCAAGATAAACTTTGGAGACTCTCCCATCTCTGAAAAATGAAAGAACAGCCTGCGCCAGAAACTAGCCCAGAAGTCTCATGTCTTCTCAATGAACGAGTGGGACATGGGGTTAGCAAAAGGGGTGGAACACAGAATTCGGGTGTCGGATTCCAGGCCTTTCCGTCAACGATCACGTCGATTGGCCCCAGCAGACATTGAAGATTTGAGATGACACTTACAAGAGCTGCTACAGGCAGGGATTATAAAAGAGCCAAGAAGTCCCTATGCGTCCCCAATAATTGTTGTCAGGATGTGCATAGATTACCGACTGTTGAATAGCCGAACAATACCAGATAAGTATACCACCCCGTGCATTGAAGATGCATTGAATGCCTTGAAAGGGAGTCAGTGGTTCTCTCTGCTTGATCTGGATTCAGGCTACTACCAGATTGCCATGTCTGAAGAAGACAAAGAGAAAACGGCATTCATTTGCCCATTAGGCTTCTTCCAGTTTGAAAGGATGCCACAAGGCATCACAGGAGCTCCCGCGATTTTTCAGTGGTTAATGTAGAAGGCTGTTGGAGACATAAACCTCTTGCAAGTGCTAGTGTACCTTGATGACTTGATTGTTTTCGGAAAGACTCTTGAAGAACACGAAGAAAGACTTTCTCAAGGTCATAGATGGTCTTGGGGAGGTAGGACTTAAACTTTCAGTTGACAAGTGTCAGATCTGTCTCCCCAGAGTCAAGTACCTGGCTCACATAGTGTCTGCTGACGGTGTCGCCCCAGATCCAGAAAAGATAGAGGCTGTTACCACATGGCCTATGCCAACAAACCTGAAGACACTGCAATAATTTTTAGGGTTTTGCAGCTATTACAGCAGATTCATCCAGAACTGCTCTGCAATCGTTCGACCATTGACCAAGCTCACCAAGGGTTATGTTCCTACCTGAAGGAAATGAGTTTTTATGAAGCTTTAAATACACTCATGGTATATGTTTGCCCTTACCATATGTACATTTATTTGCCTGAGAAATTTGTCTTAGACTAGAAAATAAACATCACTGATTAAATGACACAGAAGTATATAATGTTTGGGGACACTTGAAGAACAGGGTGTTCCTTTGGATCTGTCTCTATCCGTAACAGATGCCAGGACAAGAGTACACAATGATAGAATGGAGACTCTGAGGTCATCTCAACACCCAGCTGTTGAAATTCTGTTTTCCACATTTCTTGTTTTGTATATGATATAACCAAGATTGATAAGCTGTGACTATATGAAACTGTGAGCTGAAAGCGAAAGCGTGAGTGCTTCATGTAATATCCAGTACTAGACTGGATAGAGCATGCGGTTTCTCACCCAGATTAATCTGTAAAACTGTTTGAAGATGGCTTAATTAAAATTAATAATTGAACTCCTTATTCCGTTGTTTTGTCTCATTCATGTTCAATAAATGAACACGCAGAAACATAAAAGGTTTAAGCACCAGTTATATATTTCTTCAAAATTTCTTCATACCCAAAAGAGAGAGAATCAAGCCCCTGATGTGAACAAAGTCTACTTGAAAGAGTCAGAGCCCTTTGGGGACAGATGGGACAAAGCATGCACAGATGCGTTCCACCAGATTATCTATTGCCTGACACATGCACCTGTCTTGGCATTTGCCAATCCACAAAAGCCATACACTCTGCATGTTGACGCAAGCTTGAAGGGTCTTGGTGCAGTGCTTTACCAAGAGTACTCTGAAGGCCTGCGCCTGGTTGCTTTTGCAAGCAGAAAGCTGAGCACAGCTGAGAGAAATTATCCCATACACCAACTGGAATTCTTGTCCTTCAAGTGGGCAGTAGTCGACAAATTCCATGGCTACTTGTATGGGGCAAGATTCACTGTACGTACCATACTGTACAACCCACTTACCTATGTGTTGTCAACAGCCAGACTCAACGCGGTAGGGCATCGCTGGCTAGCTGCCCTGTCGACATATGAGTTTGACATCCAGTATCGTCCAGGTCAACACAACATCGATGCCGACCTGTTGTCACGGAACCTCCCAGATGTGGATGACAGTGGTTGGGTGACTATACCACAGTCTGGTGTCAAGACTATTTGCCAGCAAGTCTGCGTACCAGAACCTGCTCACTCTATACCTATATATGTCGCTCAGCTAGGGGCGTCTTCACACTGTGTTCCTGACCTGTATGTATATCCAATGCATATGAACTTGAAATCGCTTGAGCTCATGTTAAAACAGAGTCTCAAGAAAGCTCAAGAAGAAGATGAAGTAATTGGACCAGCTATCCAAGCTGTCAAGCATGGACAGTGGCCTGATGAAGTGTCAAAGAATCCAGAATTATCAAGACTGAAAAGAGAAATAGGGAAGCTTTCCATGAAAGATGGATTGTTGTACCCTCCCAGTAAGAAACCATCTGAAGAAACTATCAGTCAGCTTGTCCTTCCAAGGGAGTTTCGGCCGATTGTCATTGCCATGCATGATGATCTGGGACACCTTGGGCAGGAGAGAACTGTCGACCTACTCTGTAGCCGATTCTTTTGGCTGAAGATGTCGATGGATGTCGAAGAGTACATCAGGAACTGTGGAGAGTGTGTTGCTCACAAGACCCCTCCACAGAAGGCTGCTCCATTGCACCAGATCATTAGCCACGGGCCAATGGAACTAGTGTGCATGGACTTCCTTTCCATGGTGCCTGACTCCAAGGGTATAGCTATTATCTAGTTAGTCACAGATCATTTTACAAGGTATGCTCAAGCTTTCCCAACTAAAAGCCGGAAAGCCCAAGTAGTGGCTAAGACCCTGATGGAGACATATTTTATACATTATGGACTGCCATTGAGGATCCATTCCGATCAAGGAAGGGATTTTGAGAGCAGATTAATCCAGGAACTGCTGTATTTGATGGGGATACGCAAGTCACGGACCACTCCCTATCATCCGTAACGAGACCCGCTGCCAGGAAGGTTTAACAGAACTCTGATCTCCATGCTTAGCACCCTTGGCCGAGAGAAGAAACATAGCTGGAGTCAGCATGTTCCCTACTTGGTCCATGCGTACAATAGCACGAAGTGTGATGCTACAGAGTACTCGCCCTACCATCTAATATTTGGTAGAGAGGCGAGACTTCCTGTGGATCTATGTTTTGGAACATCCCCAGATGGCATAGAGGATGCATGCCACACCCGATATGTCACAAAGTTGAAAGAAGATCTGAAACGAGCCTACAAGTTAGGTTCTGAGGCTGCAGACATAAGGTACCAGAGAAACAAAAGGTTGTATGACCAGCGAATTACCTTTCAGTCCCTCAAGATTGGCGACCGAGTTCTGCTCCGAAATTTGGGTCTAAGAGGAAAGCATAAGCTGGAAAGCAAGTGGAATACTGAACCTTATGTTGTCACTGGAAAGCTGCCAAGCCTACCTGTGTTCAAGATAAAACGGGAGGATGGAAGACTAGGAACAAAGACTATACAGAGGGATCACCTTCTACCTGTTGGACAGCTTGTGAGAATGCCACTCACCAAACAGATTGAAGATCCACCTCCCAGGCCCAGGACCAGAGCAGTCACTCAAAAGAAAAACCAAAGAGACCAAAGTCCAGAATCTGACTCATCTTCTGATGTGGAGTATTTTGTCACACACCGGGCTATGCCACAAAACCTTGCCCGTTGGGTGTTGAATACTACCAGGTCAGTTGACATAGATTATGACCCTGTACCAGAAAATGATCATGAACCTGAGCTAAACCGTGATCATAATGCTGACTCAGAGTATAACAACAACATGAGAGTTGGATCTATTGATGGAAAAGACTCGGATATAGAAGATGATGATCACAACTCTGAACCCGAACCTGTCGATGAAAGGGATAAAGGGTGTGAAAGTGGAAAAGCTCCAGAACATGTCAGGGAGAATGGATTGGAGTCTGGAGAAGAATCTTTAGTTGAGGTCCAGGAAGACAGACTGAAGACCAGAGCTGAACCCAGACCAAAAAGAACTATTAAGCTACCATTAGACTCACTTATGATGAGCCTGGTAGATCAAGTGACAAGCCTTTGACCATAGTCCACAGGGGGATTGTTATCAAAATAGGAACATCCTAGAGGTACTAGGCGTTGTGCCCTATGACTCCTTAGTTTTGGTGTCTGGTGAAGACACACAAAGACACAGACAGACTTTATGTAATACAAACTGAAATAAATAAGTTCATAGTTCATAAATAGTGTTTGTTAAAAATTCATTAAACAGCATTGAGGTTTGCTATTTGATTTTGTTTAATAAGAAAAAGACATGTACAAAAATTTGTGTATTTGTTTTATTTGTATGACCTGTAACCTTTTGTAAAGGAAGTAATCACAGGAAATGAGGTGAGGCAGAACGTGAGGGATGCGTGGCTGAGAGAGCGAGAGGAAAGTTCGCGAGAGACAAGCGAAGGAGATACGGGAGTGAAACATGGATTATTAAGGCAGCTTTTATCATCAGTCGGTGAAAGTGCTCGACAAGGACTCTTTTACAAAAGCCGAATGATGGTGGAGTTGGTGAGTTTGAGTGGAAAACTCAACCGAAGACTGACTTTAGCTGAGTGAGCCGCTGATACAGTGGGTAGTGCTTTCGCCTGTGCCATGCTAAGAAGCTAGCAACCCGTGAACTCAATTAGCAGATCAAACGCGAAGCTGTGAGCTGAGACGAGGACAGAGAGCCGACGGAGCTGGACAGCGCTGCGTGTCAGGACTGTGCCTGCATCGTCTGCTGTGTGATTTCCCTCTTCATCCCAGTGAATTGCCTCTTCTCATGGTCATCTCCTGTCGTCCGTGACTGTGTGAGTGGTTAACTCCATCAGCAAAGGTACCATTTTAATTTTGCCCTTGAGGTAGGGTTGCAGCAGTAACCGGTTTCACTGTATTCCATGGTATTAAAATGGATAGTTATCATACCGTGGGTGTTTTCTTATTACCGGTAATAAGGGAAAAAGGCAAGCCAGCTGAGAATCTCGCACACGCTTGCACAGCTCCGCTCAATCTTGGCTGCCCCTTGGTTGGTGGTGCCGCTCTCAGGCACACAGCGGTGAAAATGGCGACACATTTAACCAGTCTCCATCCTCCTTTTAAAAAAAAAAAAAGTTAAACTAAAATCAACAGTGTGGGACTATTTCGGATACCCACCAAACGTATGTGAGGATAGGTATCCCATTTGCAAACAGTTTGGAAGAAAAGTGGCCGCTAAAGGAGGGAATACTTGATTTCCTCATGCTCGGTCCACACGCTATCCACCAGCAAAAGTGCTGAGTCATCCAAACTATAGACACGCCAGTGCCCTTGGCCGTGAAGCGCGTGCTGTGCTGGAAGCGCATGTCCATGTTAAGGGCCGTTCCTGACTTAATGTGAAAGATGGCAAATTTATGTGCGTTCATTTTAAAACTTTGGCGTGTCTATTTTTCATCCCTTAAAATCAGGCTCGGCATGAAAGCCTTAAGAGTGAAATCTGTATTATGAGGATCATGTCAGAAATAATCCCGTCAGTCTGCAGTATCTGGTTATTTCCCACTAACTTAGCAGTACAACGTGTGTTATAAAGCAGTCAACAGTAGTTGATCAGACACTGACCCAGGCTCAGTTTCTCAGATATTAAATATATTTTTATGGTGATACATAATTTTAAAATACATAAATTTTAAATGCAGAATGTTTAATTCTAAGAGTACATATAAAGTGTGTGTGTGTGTATAATATATATATATATATATATATATATATATATATATATATATATATATATAAAATCACGAAGTGTATAGCTTTTGTTTTTTTTGTTTGTTTTTTTAAAGGAGACATTTTAAATAAAACTGTCATTAAAAATGGTTCCAAGTACAATAAAATAATTTTTTTAAACAAAAAACTTTTATTTCTTTAAGGGTCAGAGTAACTTATAATAATATATGTGAAATACGGTGATACCGTGATACCGCAATTTTTTTTTGAGACGATTATCATACCGTGAAAATCTCATACCGTTGCAACTCTACCTTGAGGTGAAATGGCCATTTGTTTAAGGCTACAGCGTTCCCAAGCAGCGTTCAGGGCTGCAACAATTGAACTGAGTATTATTTTGTTTTATTTTATTGCTGGCTTTAGGGTTAATAATTGGGGCCCTTAGGAGATATTTAAGTTTGACATTTTTATTTTATGTTGACTGAATTTATTGGTTCAAAAGAAACTGAAAAGTGAAAACCTGAAATGAAAAGATGTAAATAATTCCTTCTATTTTGCTAAGTAAATGTTCTTTATATTTTTAAATTAATTGGTGTGTTTATTGACTGTTTTGATATTGCAAGTGTATTAGTTAATACATGTTTAATAAGTGATTTGAAGGGAGGTAACTGAGATCTTTAGTTACAAGGTAAATACCTGTTTGTGTAAAGGGACATTCTGCTGAATGTTCTTGACTATTTAAAAGAACTCAGGTTAGCCACCTCTCATTATAGCTGCACACGCTAGAGAGGTGCTACAATACCAATTTAGAGAAGAACTTAGAGAAGGATTTAGATAATAGTGGACCTGAGATAGAAGGAAATGACATAGACACCGGGCAACAGATTGAAGAAGAAACAGACAGTAAAGCCTCCACAGCTGATTCTGATCCTGATTCATGGTCAGAAAGTGAACATAAAGACTGTGTCTTGGATGAGGACTATAGACCTGATGACCACCCCGATAATGATAGTGATGCAGACAAGCCTCAACATAATGAGGAAGAAACAGGAGAGGAGGGAGGAGGTGAGAGGGAAGAAGAAACAGAAACTGCACTTGAAGCTTCTGCTATTAAACGTCACAAGCATCCAAGGTCACATATGTGGAAGCGACAATTGATAAAAGAGAAGCGTCGTAAAGGAGAGAGTTACAAGAATCCAGTGGTACAGGAGAGACAGGCAAAGACCATGGGCCCAAACTAAGTTGTGAACTGCTGAGTGAAGAGAGAACAGCCGATGTATTATAAAACTAAACTACAGATGCACAACTTTACTTGCTTCAACCTGGGTAACAAAGATGGGTATTTTTACGCCTGGAAGGAGCATGAGGGCTCTCTCAGCAGTTAGGTTTTTGCCTATCTGCAGTGCAGACACTTTGAGTTGGTCCTAGAGGCCAACCCAAACATTGAAAAAGTCATAGTTTGGAGTGATGGCTTCGACTATCATAATCGATGATGTACTATCACAAATGCATACATAGATCTGGCCATGAAGCATAGTGTCACAATAGATCAAAAGTTTCTGATTGCAGGGCACACACAAATGTGACTCCATTTGTGTGACTCCATGCATATCCTCATTGAACGGCGCATCATTGCAGATATTCACACTCCACGTGACTACATTGTCATTTTCGAGACTGCACGTCTGCCTTTATCCCCATACAAGGTCACCCAGCTATTCCACAATGACTTCATTAAGTTTTCTGGGGCCTATGTCACCAACATTTAACCAGGAAGAAAAGTTGGAGACCCCACAGTCCATGACCTTATGGCTCTCCAGTACCTGGCAGATGGTTGAATCTGGTACAAGTTGGATTTTGAGTCTGACTGGGAGGACCTGCCTCAGCGAATCAGCATCCCCAAAGAACCGTTCCACTGGGTCCCACTCTTTCCCGCCCAACTGCCAGTTACTCTCCGGAAATTCAATGACTTGCAGGCAATGAAACCAGTACTACCAGAAGGGGCCCACCAGTGTATGAGGTTCCATTTGTGTCAAAAATAAGTAGAATATGTGTAGATGTTGTTGGTCTGTGTTGTTGCTATGTGTCTTTGTTTGATGTCTATGGTCTTCATGCTTTATGGATATATGTATATTGCATATGTGTTTGCTGCATATGTCTCTAGCTGCTGTTGTGGTTATTACTCACTGCGATCTTGCCAATTCATCTGCAGTAAAGTAGTGTACACCTCGCAGTTGTTTTTGTTGCCCCCTGTTCTCGGTTCATGTAGTTGTCTGCACGTCTTTAACTTCTGTGACTGGTCAATGTCGTCTGTACATGCTGTTGGTTCATGTCGTTGGTCCTTGTCGTTGGTCCGTGTTGTTGTTGCCTGTTCTCTTCGTCATTAATAACGTAGGTCTTGACTGATCAAAGTGTTTGTTAAATATTACAAAAATGTTGGTCTTTCAATATCGGTGGTTTCGAAATGTTTTGAGTTCAACGTCGTATTTTCTTTAGGCATTAATTAGGGCAGCAAAGCTAGAGGAAGGGGTTGTGGCGCAAATAGTCTAGGCACAATGACCAGAGGGGGCGGGCAGGTAATTTTATATGCCTAAAACTTTAAAATAACACCACGGAGTTCAGGCTATTTACTATGTATAAACGTGTGCTTGCATTGGCAGGACTCAGACTGCCTTACATGATATCTAGTGTCTGGGCCACCGGATTGTTAACCAACTGAAAATTTATTCTGACAGTAGGGGGCATAATGGGCCAATGGACACTAACCATTTTTTCCATTTTTAGGAAAGTCATTTATATAAATATCAACTGAGCTTTAGAGCACTAGCTAATATTAAAAATGATCAAAATGCCAGCCGTGTCTTAAATCGGAGGCTCTGGAGACTCACTACAAAGTTTTGTGGTAAATGATGTCTCATTTGATGCAAAGCATTCAAGTTTTTGAGCAGCACGAGGGCCAGAGGCCATGATAGGCACAAAGTAAATTTCCACTTCACTTTGTTTAATGCAGTCATTGTGACATTTTGATAAATATGACAGTACATTTAAATCCAAATTGTTCATGTAAAACAAAACAGGCAAGATTTCACAAGCAAAATTTAACTTTGGTATTTTCAATGAACACAAGGTACAAAAAGACACAATAAATCTTCAGCTACAGCACAGAAAAGGCAAACATCTTTATGACATGTCAGAACCAAGCTTTAGTCACGTCCAGATTTACCCACAGTAGGAAATAACTTTTACACAAATAACAGTTGATACATCACAAAAGAAAATAACAAAATACTACTACTACCACTACTACTACAACTAGAAGTAGTACTACTACTACAACTAGAAGTAGTACTACTACTATTAGTAGTAGTACAAATAAATGTACAGTGTAAAAAACCTTAATGAATGTGAAAATGTTCTTAAGAGCTGGTCTTGAGTACAGGTTCTCTACTGAAATGGCAAGTTAACATCTTTATGTGAATGGAAGAATCTGTAAGAATTAAAATTGGATATGTAGTCAAGTGGTTTTTAGAGCCAATTTTAAGGGTGGAAACAATCAATAGTAACTGAACAAAAAACTTGATTTTTGACACAAATGGAACCCCATAGGTTATCCTTAGCATGCTTTAGTCTGGCTTGAAGGTGTGTCTTATGCAGAAGTGGAGTTTTTCCTGGTCTGAAACCTTGCAATCCATTCCCGTGCAGGGTTCTATTGATTTTGTTTTTTGAGGCTACAATACCCAACTTGGCAAAGTCATTCACTAGTGTCTTGACAGTTGTTCTGGGGTCTTTGGACACATCTCTCACTAGTTTTCTTTACAGAGTCTTTGAAATCTTTCCCTTCTACCTCTGCCAAGCATGTTCTGTACTGTGTGGGTGTCTTTTGAATTTCTTGATGATTCTTCTCACTCCATTTCTTGACACCTGGAAATGCTGTGATAACTTTGTATATCCATCTCCTGCTTTGTAAGTGTGAACAATTTTTTTCTCAACTCTAAACTGATTTATTTTGTTTTTAGAATGATACTTTCTGAAGTGACAGCTCAAACCCTTGCTGAAGTTTTTAATACTGTGCGTAAATTCGAAATAACCCTCAGTTTTAACTTGATTTTACCAATTTGGAGCATTACAAAGTTAAAGCACATCATTTCACAGCAGTGGTTTGCGCTATGGCTCAATAAAAGCTCAGTGTTTCAAGGTGTGAACAATATTGACCTTAGTAATTTAATTTTTTCTTAAATAATTCTGTTACAGTGTGCAAATAGAAATAATTGATGTTTTCTAAATAAAACTAGTATGTTTATAAATGTTATGTTGAAAATCTTTTTCTCTGTTAAACAAGAACCTCGGAAAGAACTTTAAATTTCATAGCAAGGCTTATAATTTCTGCATTACTTATTAAATTACCTATTCATTCATGTTTATAAGTATGTGTATCTCTGACATAAACGCAAACAAAAAACATGTAAACTCAATGGAAGCTCGATGTAAATGCAAAACTTCCCAGTTTTGCACTTTGCAAAACTATCCAGTAGTTGGATCCTTTTCTGGTACCTCTGGATTAGACTAATGTACGTGAGCATTATTACATTAGTGGTGCAGTAGTGTGGGTATGGTGGCAGTGGCACAGTGGGTAGGTGCTCACCTCACAACTGGAGGGTCACAGGTTCGAGTGTGTGCTGTCATTGTGCACATTGCCTAAGCGTGAATGTGGTTGTGTGGTTGGTGGTGGTCGGAGGGGCCGCAGGCATGAATTGGCAGCCACGCTTCTGTCAGACTGCCCCAGGGCAGCTATGGCTACATTAGTAGCTTACCACCACCTAGTATGATTGAGGTGTGAATGAATAGTGCACAGAATTGTAAAGCGCTTTGAGTACCATGAGCGCTGTATAAGTCTAATTATTATTATTTATCCACTTCCAGCATCTTTTTTAAGAGGTCCAGAAAATTAAGCACCTCCACCTTCTCTGAATTACCCTGAAAGTCAGCAGAAGATGTCCTTCCTGCAAATATCCTATTGCAACAATGGCAGCCTGACCGAAAAAGAGCCTCTACCTTCTTCAAGACATCCAAAGAAGTGAGACGAATAAATCTGGTGTCTATATAGCAGTGCCCAGTTTCTGTGGCAAACTCCAGTGGAGTCTATATAGATAGTGTTTAAGTTAGACAAGTTAGTTGTAGATAGGTAGGTAGGTTGGTCACAGGTTAATATAGTTAACTAAAACTAAACTGAAACTAGATGTGAAAAAACACTTTAACCTATTTAAATACCCGCAAACATGCTCTGGATACTAACTGAAACTAAACTGACTTAAAAACTAAAAAGTCAAAACAAAATAAAAATTAAAACAAATCAGGAAAAAAATACAAAACTATAATAACTCTAGTAGGTACCTTTAATCTCCAGATCAGGTGGTCATATCTGCTTTTATGGAGAAAGAACTTTTTGCTTTTTAGTCCATAGATCAGCTGCTAATCTGGTGGCTGGCCCACAGTGTCCAAAATAAACTTCATCTGGAGAAATCACACACAGAAATTTTCTTTATTGAAGAGTTGATTAAGGAGCACATAATTCCCTTCTGAGCAGAAAATACTTAGTACGTCATTTTCGTTGTTCCCAGGAAAAAGCGGGCAGCCCAGAGCAAGTTCTGCTACAACCAAACCCACAGACCACATGTCTATTTTCTCATTGAAGGCCAGACCCAGAATGAGCTCTGGTGCCCCAATCACAGGGGAAAAGAAGAGTAATGCAAACTAAAAATTCACATCTGCAGTGCTTGTTGCACGTAAACACTCATTTCACCAACTTTTTAAAACTGAGTGGTAGGGGCGCCAAGAGCCATTTGAGAGCAATGTAAGGGTGGGGGGAGAGGCATGGGAAATCAGAAAATTCTATTGAATTTAAACATCAAAATTAAAATTGGTTGATAATTCAGCAACCTAAAGTATTCAAGATTCAGCTGTGAGGTAGTGAAGCTACCAAAATACACATATTTACAGCTGCATATATGGTTTATTCATGTTTTGAGAGGTAGACGTAAAAGACAGTCTCTCTCATCCTGTGCTTTAAGCTCAGTTTGTCCATATTTCAAAACTTAAATATGTAGCTTTTCATTGAGCTTTCAGGGCACATTTTTAAAAATCCTTTTCAACATTATTGGTTAGGTTTACAAAGTTACAAGGTTAATATGACAACACAGTTTTGGGCCTGGCCCTTGTCCCCCCTACAGGCACAGGTTAATTCAGTTGCCCACTTTTTTTCCCCCAGGAACCATATTTACCTGTACCACAGAGACTGCACACACATTCCCTGCACTGTATCAGAGACATGATGGGCCAGGCCAAAATCAATGAGTTTGACTTGCAGTGGGTGTTGTCCATGATCCACAACCATTATATTTTCAGGCTTTATATCAGCATGGATGATTTTCAGGGCCTTGAGGTGGAGCAGTGCTGTGGTCAGCTGGATTCACACAAATATATTCTTGCTAAGTCACAACTATGCAAATTGGTATTTTTTTTTGAAAATGCAGTGAATTAGGAAAAGTCAGCATACCTGATGTAGAACTGGGTGAAGCTCATCCATAGACATAACCTGGCAAGCTCTCTCTTTCATGTACTTATTCAGATTCACGTTCAGGAGCTCAAATTCAAGACAAACGAGTCCTTCATGGAAGAATGACTTATTCCATCTAACAATATTACATTTGTCAGGATCCAGACGCTTCAGCTTTTTGAGAATTTTAATCTGTTAAAGACAGTCAGTCAGAGCCACTGGAGTAGAACTGTTCATCACCTGAAAGGCAAACTGCAGGAAGGTCTTTTGTGAAAATATAAAATATTTTACATGCATATTCCAGCTTCAGTTTTGAGGTTAAAAAAAAAAATTGTGTTCTACCTCTTCCAGCATTTGTTTAATGATCTCTGGCTTGTCTTTGCTTATTTTGATGGCGAACTCTATGTTGAATATAGTGTCTACACACTTGACAACCTTTCCAAAGCTTCCCTGCCCAAGGAAGGCCTGCACCTCATACCTGGAGCCCAGCAGGCTTCCTTGATAGACTGTGAAGTCCTCTGCAGAGCCTAAGGAACACAAAATTATAAAGTAAATGGTAAACAAACGGTTCTTATATAGCACTTTTCTACTCAAGCACTCACAAAAAAGAAAGATTTAAGCCTAATTTTAAAAATAGAGGGGGTGTCTGTCTCCCGAATCCAATTTAGGAGCTGATTCCACAGAAGAGGGGCCTGAAAGCTGAAGACTCTGGAGGCTCTCAATTCTGGATTTAACAGGGAGCCAATGAAGAAAATCCAATATGGAAGAAATATGCTCTCTCTTTCTAGTCCCTGTCAGAACTCTACCTTTAGCATTTTGGATCATCTGAAGGCTTTTCAGGGAGCTTTTATGACAACCTGGTAGTAATAAAATAATTCAGCCTAGAATTAATAATTGCATGAATTAGCTTTTCAGCATCACTCTGAGAGAACTAACCACACAGTAATGTGTGGTTAGTTGTCTGATCCACTTCTTCACCTAGAGCAAATCTATCTACTGCTTGTCTCCTGCTTTGCCTCTGCAATCTGAGACAGATATTTTTTTATTGTTCCTCTAGAACTCTGGCTACATTTCTGTGTAAGATACAGAAGCAGTCAGACGTTTGTAATTATGCCTGTTGGTTCTGCCTTTGATAGAGGCGTGATGGGCACAAAAAACAAACAAACAAAAAAACCTGCAGCTACGGCTCTGGCAGCTAAAATGGTCTAAACATCTGCATGGAACAGCTTGGTGTACAGGTGATGGCAGCTTATCCCACACTGTCCTTTCATTTCTAGAAAGAGCCTGCGGCCATCCCCTCACTCATGATATTTTCAATATCAGTAAAATGTTTTCACCATATTTGTAGTCCATTCCTACGCCATCGCTGGGGGTTCAGTGTTCAGCTTTGTCCTGATGGAGGACAGGTGGTGGGTGAGTGTGCAAGAATAACTACTACACAGAACAAAATAAAAGTTGTGATTGGTATCATGATCATGACCATTCTCTTGGCAATAATATTAAACCATTTAGATAGGATTGCTTGTCAGGAACAACCTCATATTTAATGTTTGCCTTTGTCAGTCTCAGGAATAGAACAATATGCTGCACTCAGTTCACTCTTAGTGTCTCATATCTTCAGCTGGTTGAAATAAATTTATAAATTGCTACAAAAATAGAATAAATTGACTACCTTAAGTAATTTTCTGTTCACAGAAGATAGGCTGAGGCCTCAAAAATAACAAAACAAATACATCTGTAATGATGCTGTTCAACCAAAACATTAAAAATTGGCTTTTCAGAAGAGGTGTACTGCTGATATGCCAAAAAGTAATTGCTGGTATTTGCCAAAAAATGAATGGCTGTATTTAAACAGTTGTAAATGACCTTTTGGGCTTTAATCTGTGAAACATATGTCAAACATATCTCTCATAAATGATATTGAGTCATTTTGATTAAAAAAAAAGCATTCCTGTCACAAGGTAGAAGCTGCAATCACTTTTTGGCAAAATTACTTCTAGATTTACTTTTTTTATCAGGGTAAAAACTATTTTCAGAGAGATTGGAGTTCTATAAAGATATTTTAAGTGGCCAAAAAGTACAGGGTTGATTATAATGTAGATATACTGACACAGAGTCCTAAAGATACTTGAAAAATAGGTAATTTCTTCATTTTATATATAAGCCCTTCATAAATGTTGACTGTTGACTACAGTCTATGTGCCAATATAAGCAAAGATGTTACCCATAAAAAATACATAGAAACATCAGAAATAACTTTAGCACACAATGACTTTTTGGCACAACACCGCCACCTCGTGATCAGTTTGAAGATCTAACGTTACCTGCTATCAAGTTAGCCAGCATATTCACAAAACAGTGATGAGTGAAAACATGAAAATTTGACAAAAATATTTTAGTGTGGTGATTGTGATCTGTCTCTTGATATGTACAGTACATAGGGAAACTGTAGCATCAGGCCTGATACTCAATTCAATTCAGTTCAATTTTAGAGAGAGACAGAGATGAATAATAATTAATGATTAAAAACAGAGCAAGGTAAAAGCTTTATCTATCCATGAAGCCAGATGACACACATCAGTTAGTTAAACTGCAGGAATGTCTTAAAGACATTAAGGCCTTGATGACCTCTAATTTCCTGCTACTAAATTCAGATAAAACTGAAGTTCTTGTACTCGGCCCCACAAATCTTAGAAGCACAGTGTCAAACCAGATACGTACTCTGGATGGCATTACTTTGGCCTCCAGTAACACTGTGAGAAATCTTGGAGTCATTTTTGACCAGGATATGTCCTTCAATGCACATATTAAACAGATATGTAGGGCAGCTTTTTTACATCTGCGCAATATTTATAAAATTAGAAACATCCTTTCTCAGATTGACGCTGAAAAGTTAATCCATGCATTTATTACTTCTAGGCTGGACTACTGTAATTCATTATTATCAGGCTGTCCTAAAAACTCCCTGAAAAGCCTTCAGCTGATCCAAAATGCTGCAGCTAGGGTACTGACAGGGACTAGAACGTGAGAGCATATTTCTCCCATATTGGCTTCTCTTCATTGGCTCCCTGTTAAATCTAGAATAGAATTTAAAATCCTTCTCCTAACATACAAGGTCTTGAATAATCAGGCCCCATCTTATCTCAAAGACCTCATAGTACCGTATCACCCCAATAGAGCACTTCGTTCTCAGACTGCTGGCTTACTTGTGGTTCCTAGGATACTTAAAAGTAGAATTGGAGGCAGAGCCTTCAGCTTTCAGGCCCCTCATCTGTGGAACCAGCTCCCAGCTTGGATTCGGGAGACAGACACCCTCTCTATTTTCAAAATTAGGCTTAAAACTTTCCTTTATGATCAAGCTTATAGTTAGGGCTGGATCAGACGACTCTGAACCACCCCTTAGTTATGCTGCTATAGGCCTAGGCTGCTGAGGGGGGTCCCATAATGCACTGTTTCTTCTCATTCACCTTTATTTACTTGTTTATACTTCACTCTGTATTTAATCATTATTATTAATCTCTGGCTCTCTTCCACAGCATGTCTTTTGTCCTGTCTCTTTCCACTCAGCCCCAACCGGTCGCAGCAGATGACTGCCCCTCCCTGAGTCTGGTTCTGCTGGAGGTTTCTTCCTGTTAAAAGGGAGTTTTTCCTTCCCACCGTCGCCAAGTGCTTGCTCATAGGGGGTCGTTTTGACTGTTGGGTTTTCTCTGTGTTATTGTAGGGTCTTTACCCACAATACAAAGCGCCTTGAGGCGACTGTTTGTTGTGATTTGGCGCTATATAAATAAAATTGAATTGAATTGAATTGAATTAAATAAGGTGAATGAAAATAAACAGTCCATTATTGACCCCCCCCCAAGCAGCCTAGGCCTATAGCAACATAACTAAGGGGTGTTACAGGGTCAACTGATTCAGCCCTAACTATAAGCTTGATCATGAGGGAAAGTTTTAAGCCTAATCCTAAAAATAGAGAGGGTGTCTGTCTCCTGAATCCAAACTGGGAGCTGGTTCCACAGAAGAGGGGCCTGAAAACTGAAGGCTCTGCCTTCCATCCTACTCTTAAGTATCCTAGGAGCCACAAGTAAGCCAGCAGTCTGAGACCAAAGTGCTCTATTGAGGTGATATGGGACTATAAGGTCTTTGAGATAAGATGGGGCCTGATTATTCAAGACCTTGTATGTGAGGAGAAGGATTTTAAATTCTATTCTAGATTTAACAGGGAGCCATTGAAGAGAAGCCAATATGGGAGGGATACACTCTCTCTTTCTAGTCCCTGTCAGTACTCTAGCTGCAGCATTTTGAATAAGCTGCAGGCTTTTCAGAGAGCTTTTAGGGTAGCCTGACAATAATGAGTTACAATAGTTCAGTCTAGAAGTAATAAATGCATGAATTCACTTTTCAGCATCAGTCTGAGAAAAGATGTTTCTAATTTTAGAAATATTGCGCAAATGCAAAAAAGCGGTCCTACATATTTAATATGTGCATTGAAGGACATATCCTGGTCAAAAATGACCATTTCTCATCTGCATAACAATGAAAATTTATGCAATGGTTTCTTATAATATTGCCTAAGGGAAACATTTATAATGTAAAGAAAATTGGTTCTAGCACAGAACCCTGTGAAACTCCATAATTAACCTTAGGGTGTGAAAAAGACTCCCCATTTACGTTAACAACTTGGAGTCTATTAAATAAATTTTATGGTCAACAGTATATAAAGCTGCACTGAGGTCTAACAGGACAAGCAGAGATGAGTCCACTGTCAGTCTACTTCTAGTTGTAGTAATAGTGGTAGTAGTAGTATTTTGTGATTTTCTTTTGTGAAGTATCAACTGTTTTTTGTGTAAAAGTTATTTCCCACTGTGGGTAAATCTGGATGTGACTAAAGCTTTATTCTGACATGTCATAAAGATGTTTGCCTTTTCTGTGCTGTAGCTGAAGATTTATTGTGTCTTTTTGTACCTTGTGTTCATTGAAAATACCAAAGTTAAATTTTGCTTGTGAAATCTTGCCTGTTTTGTTTTACATGAACAATTTGGATTTAAATGTACTGTCATATTTATCAAAATGTCACAATGACTGCATTAAACAAAGTGAAGTGGAAATTTACTTTGTGCCTATCATGGCCTCTGGCCCTCGTGCTGCTCAAAAACTTGAATGCTTTGCATCAAATGAGACATCATTTACCACAAAACTTTGTAGTGAGTCCCCAGAGCCTCTGATTTAAGACATGGCTGGCATTTTGATCATTTTTCATATTAGCAACTGCTCCAAGGCTAACTATGTATTCTCAGTTGATATGTATATAAATGACTTTGCTAAAAATGGAAAAAATGGTTAGTGTCCATTGGCCCATTATGCCTCCTATTGTCAGAATATATTTTCAGTTGGTTAACAATCCGGTGGCCCAGACACTAGATATCATGTAAGGCAGTCTGAGTCCTGCCAATGCAAGCACACGTTTATATATAGTAAATAGCCTGAACTCCGTGGAGTCCTACGAAGGAGTATTAGGGCCACGTTGAGAAAAAAAAAATTGTGCATTTTGAGAATAAAGTCAAAATTTCAAGAATAAAGTTAAAATTCTATTTTGAGAATAAAGTCAAAATCTCGAGAAAGTCAAAATCCTACTTCGAGAAAGTCAAAATCCTGCCACGCCATGTCTGCTATAACCTCCAGAATGTCTTGTATTATGAGTTAGTGAAAATATACTGTAGAATTGGTTTAATATCAAGGAACTTTGCACAAGTTCCATAGGAAATGAATGGAGAGGGTGCAACGTAGAGCCCCCAAGACAGTTAATCAAGTTGTTTCATCTATCCAAGGCATTTTGTAGAGGGTACAGCAGCTGTGGCTGTTGTTTGACTTGAAATGATGACTTCGACTTTGTTCTCAAAATAGTATTTTGACTTTTTTCTTGAAATTTTGACTTTATTCTCAAAATGCACGATTTATTTTGTTTTTTTCTCAATGTGGCCCTAATACTCCATCGTAGAGACCTGCCAGTGCAAGCACACATTTATACATAGTAAATAGCCTGAAGTCCGTGGTGTTATTTTAAAGTTTTAGGCATTATAAAATTACCCGGCCTCCCGCCCCACCCTCTCTGGTCATTGTGCTGAGGCTATTTGCGCCAGGACCCCTTCCTCTAGCTTTGCTGCCCTAATTAATGCCTAAAGAAAATACGACGTCGAAATCTAAACATTTCAAAACCACCGATATTGAAAGACCAACATTTTTGTAATATCTAATTAACACTTTGATCAGTCAAGACCTACTTCAAAAGTTATTAATGATGAAGAGAACAGGCAACAACAACACTGACCGACAAGGACCAGTGACATTGACCAATCACAGAAGTTAAAGATGTGCAGACAACTACATGAACCAACAACAGGGGCAACAAAAACAACTGTGAGGTGTACACTACTTTATTGCAGATGAATTGGCAAGACAGCAGTGAGTAATAACCACAACAGCAGCTAGAGACATACATGATGATGATAAATAGAATGCACCTGTGTGTAATCGAATGTCTCTGTATAAATGCACCTGCTCTGTGATAGTCTCAGGGTTCTGTTCCAAGTGCAGAGAGCATCATGAAGACCAAGGAACACACCAGGCAGGTCCGAGATACTGTTGTGGAGAAGAACTGCAGAGATCTACAGCTGAGGTGGGAGAGTCTGTCCATAGGACAACAATCAGTCGTACACTGCACAAATCTGGCCTTCAAGGAAGAGTGCAAGAAGAAAGCCAGCAAATCTTGGGCTGTGGACAATGTGAAACATGTATTGTTCTCTGATGAGTCCACCTTTATTGTTTTCCCCACATCCGGGAGAGTTACGTTGCGGAGAAGCCCCAAAGAAGCGTTCCACCCAGACTGTTGCATGCCCAGAGCGAAGCATGGGGGTGGATCAGTGATGGTTTGGGCTGCCATATCATGGCATTCCCTTGGCCCAATACTTGTGCTAGATGGGCACGTCACTGCCAAGGACTACCGAACCATTCTGGAGGACCAATGGTTCAAACATTGTATCCTGAAGGTGGTGCTGTGTATCAGGATGACAATACACCAATACACACAGCAAGACTGGTGAAAGATTGGTTTGATGAACATGAAAGTGAAGTTCAACATCTCCCATGGCCTGCACAGTCACCAGATCAAGACACTTAACCCACATTGCCTAAAGTGTGAATGTGGTTGTGTGTTTGGTGGTGGTCAGAGGGGCCATAGGCGCGAATTGGCAGCCACGCCTCTGTCAGACTGCCCCAGGGCAGCTGTGGCTACATTAGTAGCTTACCACCACCAAGTGTGATTGAGGTGTGAATGAATGGTGCTTGAAATTGTAAAGTGTCTTTGGGTGTCTTGAAAAGCGCTATATAAGAGTAAGGCATTATTATTATTATTAAATATTTTTTGAGCCACTTTGGGGTGTTTTGGAGGAGCGATTCAGGAAATGTTTTCCTCCACCAGCATCACGTCGTGACCTGGCCACTATCCTGCAAGAAGAAAGGTGTTTCAGTTTCCTTGTCCAACCCCTGTATATGCTCATTCTGACTACATCCTTTTTTGAAAAAGCTCAATGTAGGTCTGAACTCAAAGCCTCCATCCTAAAGGAAAAAACCATATGTAGATGCAGTTTAACATAGCAGATTAGACAGCACACAGCCATTTACAGCCTTTATTTTATCAAATCAAGTTAGATTTTTCTGACTTTCACAAGTGAACAAACAGATCTGACCAATCAGAGCACTGCATTTAGCAACATGTTAGCGTCTAGCGCAAAATGCGCACTGATACACTGAATATACAGTGATGTGGGAACAGTAAAATCATACAATTTTACCTTAGACACACAGCTTACATGATGCTCTCGGTCAGTCGGCTCTCTGAAGTTATTCTCTGCCTCCTCAGATGTGATCCCAACTCTGCCAACAAGAGCTCAAACTGCCCACTGATTTCATGAAATATGTGCAAAAGCGGCTGTGATGCAGCTTCAACTCTGGGATCAAACCATGAAACTCTCCCTGCTGCTGCTTTCTTATGATTTGGATGAACCCAGAATCCCTCTTTCGTCCTTCTCTTGTGTAGAAACATCAGGACCTCATTACATCATTACTTGATGTCGACTTAATTTTTTTCACAGTGCTTATTATGAGGACGATTTATTTGCGAAAATGTAAAGTGTCTGGAGTGTAACGGCCTTAACCAACTGGGTAAAAAAAATTATATATATGACACACACACACACACACAAACAGTGGCCCTCCACTGAGATGACAGATCCTGGTACTGGCCCTACTGCTTAATTTCCCTACTTCGGTCCGTTCCAAGGTGCTGCACTGGGCTCATACTGCCCACTTTACCTGCCATCCCGGAGTTTTCGGACCATCACGTTCCTTCAAAGACTGTTTTGGTGGCCCTCGTTGGCCTGTAATGTCCGAGAATATCTGCCTGCACCACCTGCACCCGAAACAAGGTCTCCTCAACACCCTCAACCGGATTGTTAAGACCCCTAACAGTTCCTGGTTGCCCTTGGGCTCACATCTCCCTTGACTTTATCATGGACCTGCCTCCCTCCTCAGGTAACACTGTCATTATGACTGTCATTGATTGATTCTCAAAAGTTGCTCACTGACCACGTTTTTCGTCTTCATGGAGTTCTCCAGGACATTGTCTCGGATCAGGGGCCACAGTGCATGCCACACATCTGAAAGGAGTTCTGCACTGCTCTTGGTGCCCAGGTCAGTTTATCTTCTGGTTTTCACCCCCAGACCAATGGTCAGACAGAACGCCTAAATCAGGAGTTGGAAGCAGCTCTTCGGTGTGTGATCTCCACTAATCAGACCACTTGGAGTTCTCATCTGGCCTGGGTGGAGTACGCTCACAACACTATGACCTCCTCTGCCACGGGACTGCCGCCCTTTGAGGCCAGCCTGGTTTACCAGCCCCTACTTTTTCCATCTCAAGAAACTGAGCGTTTTCTCAGTTGAACACCACCTTTGCCACTACAGGAGGTTATGGAGGTCCATCCAAGCTGCTCGTCTTTGCACTGCTGCACAGAACAAACGGCTTGCTGATCTGCATCGGCTTGCTGGTTGATTTTTGGGTTTTAGCACTTTAGCACTGCTCTTCCCCCGGGCCAGTGAAAAAGAAGAAACAATTTGATTTTTGATGATTATGTGAATTTTGTGAGACTTTAACACAAAAGTTCTCAAACTTTTCCTGATATACCCCACTGCAGAAATGGAAATCTTTCTAAATCATAAACAATGGGGAAAAAAAGGGTATAAGTTGAATTTTAGTGAAACAATGGTCAGCAGAGGAAAACAGCCGTTTCTCAAAAAATTTATCATTCACCTTAGTTTTGCATTTTCTCTTGGTCATCTCTTTTCTGCCTTATCTGAGAAAAATAAATCAGCTCAATTTAATTGTATTTGTGTCAAAGAGTATAGATGTTCCAAACAACAGAATTGCACAGTTATGTGTGTTTGGCTTGCAAATGTTTGTAGGACATGCAGTCTGCTTGCAGTAGAAACACAGTAAAGAGCTCTACAACATGGTCAAAAGTAGTTATAACATGGAGCCTGTTTTGATTTGTTTAAGCTTTTGGTTTTAGCTAGAGGTTTTGTAATTACTATAAACCCTAAACCCTTGACACACATGGATACTTTTGAAAAGGTTACACAGGTACCCTGTCAAAAATGCAATTAGTAAGTAACTATTTTATTAACTTAATACAAAAATTCAAAATTCTTTATTTGCATGAGGTATAAAATTAAATGAGCCAATTTATCATAAAATATTGTGAGGAATTGAATCTGTAAAGCCTGTAAACGTCTGTTGGAGTGGCAGACGCATTCAAACTGTAGAGGGTCCAGGTTGGCAGGGAGATGGGATTTTATGTGTTGCATGATGAGCCACTCAAAGCACTTAATCAGCACTGGTGGGAGTGCCACAGAGCTTTAATCAAATGGAATCAAGAATTTGCATTGTGGCAGCATGACCACCACTGACAAACAAGCTTTACACTGTATTGTATTATACTGTTAGAGCCCTTTTCTGATTTCAGAAGGAAAATATTGCTGAATTTCCATCACCTGGTCATGCTCATGGCAGACCCGGGGTAGAGCAATGCACACTGATTTGACTGGCAGATGAGTGGTGGTGCAATAAAAAACATCCCACAAAATATTTGCTTACACTCACCTGCATGTGAAACTCAAGATTGACAATTGGAAACTCTGGTACATTTTATGTGAGCTAAGCTTATCTTTGTTAAGCACTGAATCTGGGTCAACATTGTTTCCTTTTCTCTCATGAAGGGTGGTCCAATATGGTAAAAGAGATAAGAAAGAAAGCACTGGGAAACATTTAAAACTATAACTGTAACATATTCTGTCAGGATAGGCATATCCCCTGTGCTGGCCTGTCCTGTCAGCATCCTCTAAATGTTTGTCTGTTAGAGGAGTAAGATAAACAGATGACAAGGCCAAATGTGAGATGCCCAGAGTATTGCGTTCTAGCAAAATAAACATTTGGTAGCAAATAAAACTTGAGGTCATACAGACCTTAAAAAGGTTTCTATGACCCAAAATTGGACCTTTAAATAAACTCTTTAATGTCAAACTATGTTCATGCACACTGATCTTTTTTCATTTAATCCCTTTCCCCCACCGATACAACTTCTTGTGAAGTTGCTAAAAATCATATTAAATCATCTATCTCAAAAAAGGGAAAAAAACAAAACACGGTGAAGAGTAAGTGGTGGAGTAAGCTTTGAATAGAGGATACTTCAGCTCAGGGGTAGGGTTTTTGAGACATCAAAACTAGCAACATATAAATGTAGCAGCACGCAGAACTTGTTCGCTTTAGAGCTCTCTGGGTCAATCTGAGATCAAATTGTGGCAAAGTCTTTTTGTATCACCTCTTCAGTGGCACTAGTTCTGCTAGGCTGCTCACATGTAACAGAAGTAGAAGCTCAGGACTCACTATGGCAGAAGAAACCTGTAACGTGCAACAGTTTTGTTCCATTTCTTCTACCAAAACCTCCTCATCCTCAACTGCCAGTTCAGCTCTTCTTTGCCCTGTAAGGATCATCAGCACCCTGAACCACCATATTTCAACCCTCCTTCACCACCAAAGACTTGTCAGCGCCCTCATCCATGCCTCCTTCAATGTCAGAAACTTCAGAGCATCCTTATCTGCCACAGTTCAGCCTTGTTTTACTGCTGAAGACCCCTCAGTACCCTCACCCAGCACAGCCCAGCCCATTATCAGTCCTGAATTCTCCACAAGCTCAATCACCATTCAGCCCTTCATCACCAGAGAAGCTTCCCCAGTACCCTCAGCTGCCACAGTTCAGCCCTCTACTTCAACAGTTCAGCCCTCAAGCACAACAGTTCAGTCCTTTCTCACTGCTGAAGACTCCTCGATGCCAACCAGCACAACAGTTCAGTCCTCCATCACTACAGAAACCTCCTCAGCACCATCAACCCCCACAGTTCAGCTTTCCTTCAATGACAAAGCCTCCTCGGTTCCTGCAACTACCACAGTTCTGCCCTCCATCACCACAGAGGCCTCCACAGTATCATGGACCAGGACAGCTCAGCTTTCTTCAATGTCAAATCCTCCAGAACAACCTCAACCACTATTCAGCTCTCAAACATTACAGTTCAGCCCTTCTTCACTCCTGAAGACTCCTCAATACCCACAGCCACCAAAATTCAGCCCTCCATTATCACCAAAGCCTCCCCAGGACCCTCAACACCACTGTAAATCCCTCCCTTTACCACAGATGTACCCTAAGCCACCACAGTTCACCCCTCCATCAATACCTGAGCTGCCACAGCAGCTTCAGCCACAACATTTTGATCCTTCATCTACACCACATCTGCCACAGCAGCTTCAGCAACCACATCACAGAAGCCTCCTCAGGACCCTCAACCACCAAAGTTCAGCCCTCCTTTACCGCAGAGGCCTCCTCGACACCCTAAGCCACCACAGATCAGCCCTCCATTACCACAAAAGACTCCACAGTGTCCTCAAAAGTCACATGTCAATTTTTTCCACTGCTGAACCCTCTTCAGTATTCTCAAGGCCCAGTGAGACATCCACCACAACCAAAACCTCCCCAAAATGCTCAAGAGCCACAGGTCAAACTTTGTTTACCACTTTATCACTCTCCGTATTCTAATTATCCCAACAGAGCAGAGGCTCAGTCGTCTTTCCTGTCAAAGTTTACTTATTATCAAGCATCAAATTTTCCTAAATATTTGCAAACATCGGACACTCCTGAAGAACCACAGGATCCTCATCTGCAGCAGCCACAGTACCAGCAGGCACTATGTCAAACCAATGTACAGAAGCAGCCTTCTTTTCAGAGCCATGAGGTGGCAGTTAATCTAGAATACTACAGTTGAATGTCCATGATTTTTTACTCAGTAACATTGCACAATAATAATGCATTACTGAGATTAATCTTACAGTTATTTCATGCCTCGCTGACAGTGTTGCAAAGTATAGTACCAGTCAAATTTTTGGACACAGTGAGTGTGTCCAAACTTTTGACTGGTACTGTATGCAAGCTGATGTCCACTAGCAACCAACCATCAACTACAAACCAGTGGAAGCTACAAAAAACTTACTTTTGTATGTTTATATTTATGAAGAAAACCTTTAATTGTCTTTGGTAAATAATATCTAAACAGTGAACCCTTCACTTGGTGTTTTTGTTTCACCAGTGACTGTCCAGTGCACCCGGGATGCCCACTTCATTGTTGTAATAGCCAGAGATGCGACTCTGCCCACTATTGACCTCCAAGCAATATGACTGTTGGGAGGAGGTCAAGGCTGTACACATGTTGACTCCAATTCAGCATTTGCCATATATTACCTTCCTATTACTGCCTGTGGTTCCAAGGTCAAGGTAATATATGAATTTCTTCTTCTTTTCAATTTTTCCACTAAATGTTTTTAACCTTTTTCAGGAGGAGCTGTGAGAACAGAATGACTTCCTCGTATGACGTGGTCATTGGGCCCATTGGAGCCATTACCAGAGACAGCCACTATGAGTAGGTGATCATTTTAGAATGTCACAGTATTATAGAGAGAAGCATTCCAAGAGCGTAAACCTCCACCAAGGCAGCTCATTTTCTGGGCAGTGTTTACATTTAAGTGAGTAGTATTGTATTTTATATACATTAATTTTTGTTTTATTTGTTCTTTTTAAACATTATTTAAGAAGTTTGTAGTTCAGCAAAAATCAGATAAGGGTAGCATGACAGATGTTTACTTTGATTACACAAACATTATGCAGGAGCAGGTAATGGATAACCGGTATTGATTTGTAAATAACTGGATATGAACAACTTGTACTTATTGTATAATATTGTACTACAGTATATTTCTAACTGACTAGGCAGCTCATTCTCTTTGTCTTAACAACACTTTATTTAAAGATATAACATCTTTTGAGGTCTTCTTGAAAGGAAGGTTGATGTGAAATGTAAAAGTGAGGTCAGAGGTCAAATGTGACATGATAATTGAAGGCAAACTATAATGTGATATTTATAATCCCAAAATACCAGTATAATTTCCTAAATGTTGCCAATAAAAACAAGAGTAGAATTTTAAGATAAAAGACATTTTATGAAAGTTTGACCTTATTTGACCTTGAAGATGAGGTCAAGTGGTCCAAAGTAACATATTTAGAATTCCCATATATCATTCCCTATATGTCTATATGTTGTCAATATAGACAATGGCAGTAAGAAACATAGTTTTAAATAGCTTTATATTTCATTATTAATACTTTGACCTTCAGATCAATCTATTAACCTTTGAGAAGAAAAAATGTGATATATTTTAAATCATTATATGGTACTTTCTATATGTTGACAATACACACTACACTTGTAAGAGTCATAGTTTCTAAATTATAAGTTTTTTTTTTCAAATTTCAATCAATAAATAATGAAGTTGACCTAAAAGATTTTGGTGGATAATCCAAATTTTAATAAATTGTTAATATGACCCCACTCTAAACCCCTACAAAGTTTTATCAGAATTCATTCAAAACTTTTCGAGTTATTGTGTTTGCAGACAGAATAATGACACATACATGCATGCATGTATGCGAACACCATAGGTGGGAAGCAGGGATGGCTCCAGAAATATTTTTCTGCAGGTGCTAAGGGGGGGCTAAACATTTTACTGAGGGTGCTATGAAGGATCATTTGTTCTTTCAGTTCTCAGCACACACAGACACAAGATATTTTCCTGGGGGTTCTACGGGGGTGCTATGACTTTGCCAGGGGGAGCTATAGCACCACCTAGCGCCCCCCTGGTGCTGCCACTGGTGGGAAGTAAGGAAGTACAAGTTTTACTCCGTACATTTTTACACAAATATCTGTACTTTCTACTCCTTACATTTTCAAAACAGGCTTGCTACTTTAGATTTAACATGTCTGAGGGAAGTTTTTATTTCCGGTCACTGCACCTTTTAAACTTCAAACCGATCTGAGTCTAAACGGAGGGAACAATAACACATAAGAAACAGTTGTACAGGCGTATCCATCCCTGGGGATGCAGGGCAAAGACTTGAAAGAGGCAAAACATATAATTTATGTGTCATTTATAGTGCTGTACTCAGGGGTTAAAGTGGACCGAAACGATCCCGAACAACATTTTTGGTCCATAATTTGTGGTCGCGGAAATTCAGCATTTAGCTGAAGAGGAGCGAAAATAAAGGGAGTAACGTGTTGTGGCAGGTAATTTCAAATACAACGTTTCTAAATGCTCCACAAATATCAGTAAACACAAAAAGTGTCATCAGGTTGTTACACAGTGTGCCTGTTAGCTAAAAGGTCCAGCTGCTGTATTTCCAGGGAGAGATGGAATGAGCGATAACTTTAGAGATGGAGAAAGATGTAAGAAAGAGGAGAGGAAGAAGAGAGGCTATAACTTAAGGGCATCTGACATCAGTGACATCTGATAACCTGGAAGTTTAAAGCTTTATATTCTAATATACTTAAAGGTTTATATATTAAAAGGTTTATATTCTAATATACTTTCAGGATGCTGACTGACTGTGCTTTGTATATAGCTTTAGCTTCAGTCTTTTAGTGAAACAGTCTAATTGCAGACTGCTTGAGGACCCCAGTGTCTCATGCAAACAGGAGGGCAGGGTGCCCTGATGTGAGGTGTGTCACTTCCTTTTCTAGTATAAAAGTATAAAAGCAAATTGTTTATTGCTACCACAGGTTTGCTTTCTTTTGACATAGAAAGAGAGGGTAGTACTAATTCTAATATTGTCTTACCTTATTAAAAATTCTCCTATAGCCTAATAAAAATAAAAATCCAAGAACGCTACACAAACTGAACGACACGATACTATCACTGGGCATACTGACCTTTATATGCATAAAAAACACATTTCTAACTAACATCAGTGTTTGAACATTAGTAAGATGTACAAGAGAGAAATATTTTTTGTGTAGTAATTTTGTGTTTGATATTACAGTGACCATTATGTGTTTAACGTGTGCAGTAACATGGTTTTTATTTAACATTTTATTTATATATTCTAAAAGTAGTATGATATAATGGACAAGTAAGTGTACTTTAAACACAGATGATGACAGATGCAGGGTGTTTTTTTGTTTGTTTTATTCCAAAAACACTATACAAATTTGTGTAAAACTAAATGAGGTGAGTTAATACTATTGCACTTCTGTGGCGGATGGCAAAACTGAGAGATAATTAGTATAATAATTTGTTTGCTAAACACAATTTATATCCTCGAAAAAGAAACAAAAATTTATGGTCACACAAAAGCACCAATATAGCTTTCTAAAATAACACAACTAGCAAATTATTCCAGATCCATAAAATCAGTACCACACAGTGAAGTGTTAAGATATAAGTGAGAAAGCAGGTTGCACTGACATGCTATGAGTTTGGATCCATGTGAAGTTACTTTTAAAATGGATTCAGTATATTAACTGTAAGTAAAAGAGCAGATTAATTATATGTCTTGATGACTGTGCAGATGTCAGGTATTCTAACTAAATAACAGACTTTAAATTTTTAATAAACTTTACCTTTTTGTCCTTGGTTGTTGCATAATCCTGTGTAGTGTTTTGGACATGCTGGACAATCCTGCTGGACTTTGACTGATATTTTCCCTGACACAAACTGACATAATCATGTGTACTTGATTTAAAATACTCTGTTAAATAAACTGCTTCAAAACTATGTTTGAATGTCAGTACCATAGTAGACAAATATAGAGCGATTTTGTTGCAAATTCTAAGGAACGATCAGTCCGCTTTTCATTGTGCACTTGCAAAATAAACATTTCATAACAAATACATTTTGAGGCTATGAAGACCTTTAAAGGGTTTTTGTGACCCAGATGTTGGATTGTCAATAGATAATACTGAACTCATCACCTGCATGATGTGAAAAAAACAAAACAATCTTACATAACAGAGGTTTCTGATTGCTGAAAGATGTGAAGTCTTGATTGGTAGTTCTTTGGTCCAGGAGGTGGGTTTTAAAAAAATCTTTGGCCTGGTAACAAATAAATGGCACAGCAAACTGAAACTGTACACTTTGGGAGTTTCCAGATCAGACGGCTGTGAAACGATGGCAAAGTGCTGGAGTGCCACCTCTGTTGTGGCATTAGCTTTGCTGGGCTGTTTAATTGGGACAGAGGTAGAGGCTCAGGACGCAGGGCTGTGGAAAAAGCCTGCACCACCACCACCACCTCCTCCTCCGTGGCAGAACCCCCAGAACCCTCAACCTCTACCGTACCCTCATCCTAAGCCTCCAAGGCCCCAGGACCCTCAACTTCCATCGTACCCACGTCCTCAGCCGCCAAGGCCCCAGGACCCTCAATTTCCATCGTACCAACATCCTCAGCCGCCAAGGCCCCAGGACCCTCAATATCCATCGTACCCACATCATCAGCCACCAAGGCCCCAGGACCCTCAATTTCCATCGTACCAACCTCAGCTGCCAAAACCCCAGGAGCCTCACGGTCCACCAAACCCACCTCCTCAGCTGCCAAAACCCCAGGACCCTCAAGTTTCACCATACCGACCTCAGTTGCCAAGGCCGCAGGTCCCTCAACCTCCTCCTCGGCCGGTACCTCCAAAACAGCAAGTACCACCTTTGCTACAAACATCCAGTGATCCGAAACACCCTAAGTTTCCCCAGAGTCCTAAAGTCCCTCCAGTGGTCCCTCCAGTGGTCCCTCCTCTTCTGACCTGTGAAGTGGAAAAAAGTGTGAGAGTCCCATGTGGAGGTTCTCAGGTTGGAAGTTCTGCTGCTGCATGTGAAGCCATAAACTGCTGCTTTGATGGCCAACAGTGCTACTTTGGAAAGACAGGTAAGTTTCTGAAAAGCCTATTTCTTTTTCTTTTCTTTTTTTGCTGTTTGTTTTGCTTTAATTTATTTATTTGTGTTATAATTGGCTTATATTAATTAATCAAAAACTGTTGTCACAATAGCAGTGAAGCACACAAAACCTCAAGCCTGATTAGACTAGAAATTACTATTCAAGTAAAACTGTGCTCTTATAAAATCCACATGAAAACCTTTATCTGCCTCCTTTTGTTTCACCAGTGACAGTCCAATGCACTCGAGATGCCCAGTTCATTATTGTTGTTGCCAAAGATGTCACTCTACCCAACCTTGACCTCCAGACAATCTCACTGTTAGGAGGAGGTCAGGGCTGTACAAATGTTGACTCCAATTCAGCCTTTGCCATATATCAGTTTCCTGTTACTGCCTGTGGCACCATCTTTATGGTAAGATAGTGTACTTTTCCACCAGTCACATAGGTTATATTTGTAAATACTGTTGTCGTACTAGTAGTTTGTAACCTTTTGCAGGAGGAACCCGGTGCAATAATCTATGAGAACCGAATGACTTCCTCATATGAGGTGGCTGTTGGGCCTTCTGGATCTATTACTCGAGACAGCCACTATGAGTGGGTGATCATTTTAGAGTGTCACAGTATTAAATTAAAGGTTCTGGACTAGGCAACATAATATCTGTTCTTTTTTTTCAGCTTGGCCTTCCGGTGCAGGTACATTGGCACCTCTGTTGAAACTCTGATTACAGAAATCTTACCGTTAGGCAATCCTCCTCTACCAGTTTCTGCTGTGGGACCCATCAAAGTAATTATGAGGTTGGCCAATGGGCAATGCTTTACAAAGGGTTGTAATGAATGTAAGTGTATGCTGACCTGACACAATCCCCTTGTTTGCAAGATTATATAAAATGTTGGCTATAATAATAACTGGTGTCTCTGCTCTCACAGTGGATGTGGCCTATAATTCGTTCTATACGGATGCAGACTATCCTGTGACCAAAGTACTGAGGGACCCCGTCTACGTTGAGGTTCAGCTCCTCGAAAAAACAGATCCAATGCTTGTCCTGACTCTTGGTCGCTGTTGGGTAACCACTAGCCCCTACCCTCACAGCTTTCCCCAGTGGGACATTCTGGTAGACGGGTAACTAAAATACCAGTTTACTTACTCCTTTTTGACATGTTGAATTTTTATCAAAATTAATACCTAATGCTAGATTTTTGAAGAAAACATTGATATAAATATTCCATCCATCCCTCCTCTTATCCTGTTCGGGGTTGCTGGAGCCTGTCCCAATTGACATAGGGCAAGAGGCAGGGTACACCCTGTAAAGGTCGCCAGCTTTTTGCAGGGCCAACACAGTGAGACAGACAACCATTCACACTCACACCTATGGGCAGTTTAGAGTGATTGGTTAACCTAACCCCAGTAACTGCATGTCTTTGGACTGTGGGAGGAAACCCACACAGACACAGGGAGACCATGCAAACTCCACACAGAAAGGCCCAGTCCAGGTGGAATCAAACCCAGACCTTCTAGATGTCATTCTAGCCTTGAGGCAGCAGTGCTAACCACTATGCCACCATTGATATAAATATTTGAGAATAAAAATATGGTCCTGATAAATCATTCATTAATCAGTAATAGTGTCTGTTTACCATTGTTTATATTTGAGGAGCAGCACATTGTTGAGCTAGAAAGTTTTTGTCTGCTGTGGACACACTGTTTCTAACTGATCTTAACCATAGTTGGTATTCCTATATTGCAATGTCTCATTACTTATTGCTGAAGAAAAAAGGCCGTGTTGCACAGTCTTTACTAAAATTGCTCTCCATACACTCCATCCAGATGTCCATACCGGGATGATAATTATTTGTCGTCCCTGGTTCCAGTGGGTTCCAGCTCTAGTCTGCAAATCCCAAGTCATTACAGGCGTTTCTTTTTCAAAATGTTTACCTTTGTTGGTTCCCCACTAAAGACCCCCACGGTAAAGGAATCCATGAATGAAAAGGTAATAAATATATCAGTTTGAATGGGATTTCTGCACTAACTGAATATTTTTTATTTTTTAACCAACACTCTTTTCCCTGTTCATTCAGCTGTACCTTCACTGTAGCACAGCTGTGTGTGTTAATGGACAGTTTGTCAGCTGTGAGCCAGTATGCATCAGGAGAAGTAAGATATTAACTTATAGTCTGTGAAATTCAAAGTCAAAATGTTCATCAGTCTGACCACATTTATATTTCTGTGTGTAGAGAGAGATGTTGAGGCTGCAGACCAGGAGCGGAATGAACCGAAGACTGTGGTTTCCTCCGGACCACTGATCATGACTGCTCCGGAGTAGTAAACGGAGTTGAGCTCAAGGACTTGGCTAAGAACATCTAGTAAAACACCTGCAACATGAAAATGGTTATTAGTGATATGAAATGTGACAAGAGAGCTTTAAGTGTGCTGTAGAATCAAATGCATCTGATCAGGTCATTCAGATTTATATTAAAAAAAGTATTGGCTCTGATGTGATGTAAATAATTTTAAATTCATGCATACTATACCTTTAATTAATTACCACTGACATTCCTAAAAAGAACCATGTTCTATAAGTACATAAGTTGTTGATTTATGATTTATAATGAATCTTACATAAAATACAATAAAACTTCTTTCCCCCTGCACATATTATTTGGTTTAAGAAACAATTAGTAATTAATTAATGAAAAGATGAACAGAGATCTTCCTATTCAAGATATAATAATCCAAAGCAAACTTTTTTTCAGAAAAGATGAGAAAAGTATAAGATATGGTCTAAATTCACAAAAAAATCTTTAATTCAAACATCCTCATAGATCACAGCAAACCACTATTCTGATTAACCTTCTGCCAGATTTAAATAAAGTTCAGAAAGGGTCAGCAGACCTTTTCCAAACACAGTTTGATTTTCAGTATATACGGAACTGATATGCTACTATCCAGTGTGTACCATTTCACCTATGAAGTTTTTGTCTTTTCGTAACAGTCTCTGTGCACAATGGCTCAATTTCATTTTTGGAAAAAACTGCAACTTATATTCCAAATTATAAACTTAAACAACCCAACATCAGAATGGGGAAGAAAGATGATTTAAGTGACTGAACGCGACATGGTTGTTGGTGCCAGATGGGCTGGTCTGAGTATTTCAGAACTACAGATCTACTGGGATTATCCCACACAACCATCTCTAGGGATTCTCTAGGGTTTACTAGCCCAAACGAGAGAAAATATCCAGTGAGTGGCACTTCTCTGGGAGAAAATGCCTTGTTGATTCAGAAGTCAGAAGAATGGACAGATTACTTCTCTGTGCAAAGATACTGGTGAGGTTCTGAATTTAAACCACAAATTTCTAAATGCTGTAATCTGCAATAATTTCATTTTACATACATTATAACTTATTTAGTACCAGAGGAAAAAGAAAACAAATGTCCTTCAGTTGTTTTATTACAAAAAGGTTCTGAATATATACTTGCCATGTGTCAAAACGCTTCAGTCTGTTACACTGATAATACAAAAGCTTTGAAACTTCAGTTTTGCATGATACAAAACCTGAAAGCTACTTTACTGGAGTGTAAAAGGGGTTTTTTTGTGTTTTTTTTTAAATTAAATGCAATTTTACAGGTTTTCAGCTTAAAAATGTACTTGACACTTGAAATTCAAAATGTCAACAAGTCCAGCTGTAAGATTTCTACCACACAAACAAAACAAAGCAACCCTTAACAGAGAAACATTAATGAAGACTTTACTGGATTGTAGACAAAATGATGCCACAATAAAGCTTCTGTTCAGAAAAACAAGTGACAGTAGTGAATGTATGAAACAGGGAAAAGGGTTCATTGAAATTAACATGCTCTGAATTTTACACTGTGACACTGTATTTATTATAATAAATCAGGTTCTGCATAAGCAAAAACTTCACCGGGCTGAAAAATACAGGAAAAAAGTAAAACAGTTAAATGAAAGATCAAGAGCCAGCAATGACTTTACAGGTCCGACGCATCTTTGATTAGACATACCTGCTCATTTGTGAACAACTGTGACTAACTGAAGGGTCAAGAACAAAAAGCACACATTGAAGATTTCCACATAAATGTAACAGCATTTGCCAGTTGACAGTAAAATATGAATAAACAACATCACAGATCACCGATTGTCTTGCAAGTGAAATTAAATTTCACTAAGTGCTGTTTTTCCTCTCATACATCATATGCACATTTTAATGGCACAGGAGACAGGCCTGGTGTGTTTCCATTGCTGCTGTTAAATGCAGTCTTTGTTATGCTGCTGTTTTAAAAATCTATGCCATTTAATTTTATGGATGTGGGTTTACCAACGCGCACACACACAAAAACAAAAAACCAACACCAAAGCATGCACACTGAACTTTGAGTCCCATATTGCTCTTTTCCTGCTCACTAGTGCTGAAACAGGTGAAATGCAGTGCGAGCATCACTACTCAGCTGAGCGTGTCCACTCTCCCACTCTCTGCATCAGTCAGACTTGTCCTTCTTTTTGCCTCCCCCTATGGGAACTTTGCTGGCCACCGCAGAGCCGACAGCGGTCACTCCTCCAGCTACTGCACACACTCCCCCTTTAACCAGTCCCACGCCCATCGCAGGCACAGCGGCTACAGAGGTGACAGCAGTCTTGGTGAGGTCCAGACTCTTTCCTCCAATCCAGGTCACACCACCCACTGTTGCTCCTAAAGCTCCTTTGGTGGCACCGTACAAGCCCCCCGCCAACCTGCCGAACATGCCCGGCTGTGCCACTGGGTGGTCCTTGTTGTCTGATTTGAAACATCAAAAATACCATGTTCAAAAAAAAAAATACTAATTTGCTCCAAACTATCCCAGTTATTTTCAGAATGAATCAACTGACAGTAAAAATAAAATAAAGCAGTGACAAACATTTTTCTGAACTGTTGTAAACATACATACATACATGTACAGGCAGGTCATACATCTCACAGGCCTTTTCACATTATTCAAGTGTGTACATGGTACAAAATAAAACTTAAATGTTTCGCCTCCTTCATTATTATACTCTTCAGTGCCATGTGCCAACACAGTGCAGAGCAGCTGCCTAAACTCTGCTCCCAGTGAGGTAGATTATCTCATCAATAGTTTTACATCTTCACTGCGTACGACTTTGGATACTCTGGCTCCTCTGAACAGGAAAGCCTCAAATCAGAAGTGCCTGACTCCGTGGTATAATTCACAAACGCGCAGCTTAAAGCAGATAACCTGTAAACTAGAGAGGGAATGGTGTCTCACTAAAGTAGAAGATGCTCATTTAGCCTGGAAAAAGAGTTTGTTGCTCTATAAAAAAGCCCTCCGTAAAGCTAGGACATCTTACTATTCATTATTAACTGAAGAAAATAAGAACAACCCCAGGTTTCTTTTCAGCACTGTAGTCAGGCTGACAAAGAGAATTCAGAGTATTCCTTTCACTCTAACTAGTAGTGACTTCATGGATTTCTTTACAAATAAAATTTTAGACAGAGAAAAAAATGATTCAAAACCATCTCCAAGATTTATGTTCATGTTCGGCCGCTTTCAGCACTGCTGGCATTTGCTTAGACTCTTTTGTTCCAGTTGATCTTTTGGAGTTAACTTCAATAGTTACTTCCTCCAAACCATCAACATGTTTTTTAGATCCCATTCCTACTAGACTGTTCAAAGAAGTCTTTTCAATCTTAAATATGATCAATCTGTCTTTATTAGTTGGCTATGTACCACAGGCCTTCAAGGTGGCTGTAATTAAACCGCTACTTAAAAAGCCATCACTTGACCCAGCTGTCTTAGCTAATTATAGGCCAATCTCCAACCTTACTTTTCTCTCCAAAATCCTTGAAAGAGTAGTTGTAAAACAGCTAACTGATCATCTGCAGAGGAACGGTTTATTTGAGGAGTTTCAGTCAGGTTTCAGAATTCATCACAGTACAGAAACAGCATTAGTGAAGGTTACAAATGATCTTCTTACAGCCTCTGACAGTGGACTCATCTCTGTGCTTGTCCTGTTAGACCTCAGTGCAGCTTTTGATACTGTTGACCGTAACATTTATTACAGAGATTAGACCATGCCATAGGTATTAAAGGTACTGCACTGCAGTGGTTTGAATCATATTTATCTAATAGACTCCAATTTGTTCATGTAAATGGGGAGTCGTCTTTACACACTAAGGTTAATTATGGAGTTTTACAGGGTTCTGTGCTAGGTCCAATTTTATTTACATTGTACACGCTTCCCTTAGGCAGTATGATTAGAAAGCATTGCATCAATTTTCATTGTTATGCAGATGATACTCAGTTAAACTGCAGGAATGTCTTAAAGACATAAAGGCCTGGATGACCTCTAATTTCCTGCTTCTAAATTCAGATAAAACTGAAGTTCTTGTACTCGGCCCCACAAATCTTAGAAACATGGTGTCAAACCAGATACTTACTCTGGATGGCATTACTTTGGCCTCCAGTAACACTGCGAGAAATCTTGGAGTCATTTTTGACCAGGATATGTCCTTCAATGCACATATTAAACAAATATGTAGGACCGCTTTTTTACATTTGCGCAGTACTTATAAAATTAGAAACATCCTTTCTCAGACTGTTGCTGAAAAGTTAATCCATACATTTATTACTTCTAGGCTGGACTACTGTAATTCATTATTATCAGGCTGTCCTAAAAACTCCCTGAAAAGCCTTCAGCTGATCCAAAATGCTGCAGCTAGAGTACTGACAGGGACTAGAACGTGAGAGCATATTTCTCCCATATTGGCTTCTCTTCATTGGCTCCCTGTTAAATCTAGAATAGAATTTAAAATCCTTCTCCTAACATACAAGGTCTTGAATAATCAGGCCCCATCTTATCTCAAAGACCTCATAGTACCGTATCACCCCAATAGAGCACTTCGTTCTCAGACTGCTGGCTTACTTTTGGTTCCTAGGATACTTAAAAGTAGAATTGGAGGCAGAGCCTTCAGCTTTCAGGCCCCTCATCTGTGGAACCAGCTCCCAGCTTGGATTCGGGAGACAGACACCCTCTCTATTTTCAAAATTAGGCTTAAAACTTTCCTTTATGATCAAGCTTATAGTTAGGGCTGGATCAGACGACCCTGAACCACCCCTTAGTTATGCTGCTATAGGCCTAGGCTGCTGAGGGGGGTCCCATAATGCACTGTTTCTTCTCATTCACCTTTATTTACTTGTTTATACTTCACTCTGTATTTAATCATTATTATTAATCTCTGGCTCTCTTCCACAGCATGTCTTTTGTCCTGTCTCTCTCCCCTCAGAAACTGAACCCCAAATTTCCACCAGTGCATCCACTGGATACTGTGTGAGAGATAGTTACAAAAAACCTCTTGAAGGCATATAATAAAAGCGCTGTATGAACGTGTGTGTAAATGTAGTTTGTAGTAAAAAGCGCTTCAAGTGCTCAGCTAGAGTAGAATAGCGAGCCCAAATACCAGTCCATCTTAAACTTGCAAAGATAGAAAACTCTGAAGTCCTTGCATTGGATAAAATACGAAACACCCCCAGCCCCCTCCCCACTCCCAAAATACATGATTGAAAAGTTAATTTACTTGCTAATTAATTGCAGATATCTAGTAAGCCAATCGCATGGCACCAATCTAATGTATTTAGGCATGTAGACATAATTTTAGACTACCTGCTGGAGTTCAAACCGAGCAACAGAATGGGAAAGAACTGTGATTTATCTGACTTTGAATGTGGTATGGTTGCTGGTATCAGACAAGCATTTCACCCACAGCAATTTCTAATGCCGCATTTCCATTAGTACCTACTCAGCGTGGCTCGACTCGACTTGGCATGGTTTGTAAGCATTTCCATTAGTACCCGGCACCAGGTATTTTTTTAGTACCCACTCAGCCGGGGTTCCAAACAATCCAAAAATGTGATGAAGAAAAACATGCCACTGATTGGCCAGGATGTGTTGTCACTAGCCGAGACCTTCACAAGAATCAACCGCGCCATTTTTAAAACCCGATAGCAAGAAACTGGAGGCACACAAACTAACACCATGGTCGAATGAGGTGCAGACATTTCTGTGCTTGGTGGGAGATAAGACAAGAAATTAGAAAGTTTATCATGAGGTCTCCGAGCTAATGGCTGCTCACGGGTACCATTGCACAACACAGCAGTATAAACAAAAGGTAGCACACTTTGAGTTACATACAAATTACGTCACAAGACTTCTGCTACGTTGCTATATCAAGTTCACCCACACTGAGGTGGTCCTCACTTGTAATGGAAACAAAACGAAACAAAGCCGAGTCGACCCGCGCCGAGTAGGTACTAAGGAAACGCAGCATAAGGATAACAGGAGAGCTGTAGAGAACTGAGAGCTGAAAGGAAGGCAACATTAACTCAATAACCACTGGCTACAATCAAGGTATAAAGAAGAGCATCTCTCAACGCACAACACTTGGATCACTGACCTCATCCAGAAATCCAAGCCCCTCCACGTGTCTATGTGATCCTCTTCCTACAGCTCTGGTTAAATCCTGCCTCCCCTCTCTCCTCCCCTTCATATCTGCCATCATTCATTCTTCGTTTACCACTGGAATTGTTCCCACTCTCTTCAAAACTGCAGCAGTCACCCCAGTTCTGAAAAAGCCTGGTTCTGATCCAAATAACTACAATAATCTTCACCCCATCTTTAACCTACCCTTCATTTTCAAGATACTTGAAAAAACTGTTGCTATTCAACTTCACACCCATCTAACTCAAAACAGTCTTTATGAACAATTCCAGTCTGGTTTCCGCCCCCGCCATAGCACAGAAACTGCTCTATTGAAAATCACGAATGACCTTCTCATGGCAGGTGACTAGATTACTCTCTCTCCTCATCCTCCTTGATCTGAGTGTGGCCTTTGACACTATCTCCCACATCACCCTTCTCTACAGATTATCTTCAATTGGCATCTCCCACACCCCTCTTGACTGGTTTTGTTCTTATCTCACAGGCCGCACTCAGTTCACCCAGCTTAAGTCTTTCAAATCCCACCCCTCTCCTGTTATATCAGGTGTGCCTCAAGGCTCTGTCCCAGGGCCCCTCCTTTTCATCACTTACCTCCTTCCCCTTGGCAATATTTTTCGTAAATTCAACATCCATTTCCATTGTTTTGCGGATGATACCCAGCTCTATTTATCCACCAAGCCTAACTCTTCCCTCCCACCATCCTCCCTCACCACCTGCTTATCTGAAATAAAATCCTGGTTCACCTCAAACTTCCTTAAATTAAAACAGTGACAAAACTGAGTTCCTCCTCGTCAGAACAAAATCCACCTTATCCAAAGTTGGCAATTTCTCCCTCACCATTGACAGCTCCTCAGTTTTCCCCTCCCCTCAGGTTAAGAGTCTGGGTGTCATCCTTGATAGCATTCTATCCTTTCCCTCCCATATCAATAATATTACCCAGTCTGCATATTTCCACCTACGAAACATAAATCGCCTCCGCCCCTCCCTCTCCCCGCATACCACCTCCATCCTTGTTTATAGTCTCATTACCTCCCGCATTGACTATTGTAATTTCCTTCTAATTGACCTCCCTCGCAAATCCCCCCAGAAGCTTCAAATAGTTCAAAACTGAGCTGCTCACATTATCACCAGAACCCCCTCATTTCACAGCATCACTCCAGTCCTACAGCAGCCCCACTGGCTTCCAGTTAAGTTCAGAATTCAGTTCAAAATCCTCCTGTTCGCATTTAAGGCCATCCACAACCTTGCCCCTCCTTATCTAGTTGATCTTCACATTACCTCCTCATTCCGCACCCTCCACTCTTCCTCCTCTATCCGCCTTACTGTTTCCTCAAAACTACATCATGATATTTCAAGAAAATTTGTAATATTTCTGATACAAAAAAAAATACTGAATAACATTTTATCAATGCTTGCTTGCAGGCAGCAGCATTTATAAGTGCAAGTAAATAAAGGGTAGTTTCGATCCTTCTTTTGAATGAGCTAATGTTATTGATGAAACGCTTCTAAGTTTGAAGTGTGAATATTCTGAAACAAGGTGCTGCCAGCAGCAGCATTATAGTCCAATAGTAGTGACCCAGCATAGGTCAAATGTAAGCACAAAAGTAGCCTAGGTAGTGTTTACACTGGAAATTTTAAGTATAAAATAACTACTCAACACTTTAGTTCAACAATAACTCAAGTAACAATTTTGAAACACTGCAGGAACTGCACAGTATCATCATATAATTAAGCAGAGAAATATTTTCTACTTGGGATGCTGTATCTTTGGTTGAGCTTTTTAACCAGCTGTTTTAAGCCCGGTTTTTCCACTCTGTAACCGCATCAGTAATTTCCATCCACCGTTTGCCCTTCCTGTCATATGGAGTGCAGTTAGCAAGTGCTCCAGGATGCTCAGTGGAGTCGTTTGATGACATTTAGGTCATGCATCACCAGCTGTTAGCAACTCCTCCTTTGTAGTCTGATTGCACTAAACGTTGTTTTTGCTTCAAGTGGTGAAAAAAAACTTGCATATTTCGCAAAACAAACTGCTTGGCTGAAGGTTGTTAAAGCAGGTCCATTTTTACGTACTAAATTTCTTTGGAGGCTGACGGTGGGGCTCTCACTCTCAGACATGTTGCGCACTAGGGAACATAAATGCATGGCATTGTTTTAGCAACGATATTGCAATATCACTCTTTTAAATATAAAAATGTATACCTGAATTATTGCAGACAAAGTCCAAAATAAAGGGCTGAGGTAAAGGCAGAACAATGGAGGCACACATATACAAATATAAATGTAGACAGCGATGGTGCCCAGTACAACAACGCTAGTAAAAATTACATGCCGGCAGCAGGGAACAACAATTAAGACTTTGCCCCTTCACACAGGATATTTAATCATGAAGTTTCTCAGTTTTGACAAACTGGTGCGAAAGGACTTGGGGAGTTCAAGTAGAGCAGTTAAAATTTCTTTGTTAAAGACAGGGCACAGCTCCAACACCCACCAATGATATTTTAACAAAATTACAGTACACTTACACTTATAATAGCTGATTGCTGGAGAAACAGCTAATCACTGTGTAAAAATTACCTTCAAATTCCATGATCACATACAATCAACAGTTAACTAAACCGCGTCCTACAACATGCTCTGCAAGCTTAGAAGACGTGTCAATATACGTCAAAGGACGTGTCCAACTATACTCACCTGCAGCTGCTGGCTCATCTGGGTGGCACGCAGGCACGTCCGCAGGCGCCTGCTCTGCCTGACTCATCTCTCTGGGGAAATAAGTGACACAATTACCAAGATGACATACAGCTAAAAAAGACATAAAGCATGTGGAACTACAAATAAACAGACTGCCTTAACTTAAACCCTATCAAATTTGATCTTCATCCTGGCATCCTATAAGTGTTTCTGTGACCCTCTAAATTTGGGTAAAGACTTGTTTCTGTTCTTGTTGAAGCACATTTTTCTGTGTATCTGTGTCTTGTAACGCTGACTGTTCAAAGTTGCTGGGTTTTCAGTTTATATCTCTTATAAGCCTAACCCTTATGAACCGTGATGTATATAATTATAAACAGTTCCACCATGCAAGAGCTGGCTTTTCTTTCAATGAGATGCCAAAGCTATGAGGTTTTTAAAAGCCTATCGTCCAAATAAAATGTTGTATGTAAGACAACCTACAAAGAGAGCTTTAACTTATGAGGTCAGTGTGTTAATAACTGGGCTGCTGGAGGCACAGTGTGTACGGAAAATAAAGGAGCTTGCTTTGGGCGTGCTCCTTATCCTTAAAACAAGGCGGACCTGTTCATGGTGTTTTTCACAGCAGGCTAAAAAGAAAAAACAAAGGGCAAAAACATGAACTCTGCACAACTGATGTCTCTATAGCTGGAGAAATTAATCACTTAACTCTACAGCTAATGAGCTTTAATTTGACCTGGAGTCAGTGTTTGGGCTTTACATGTTTGCACAACCCTTGGAATAACACAAGTCATTTTATTTAAAAGTCCATCTAAAACCAGATGTTGGCCAATAATAACAACAACAATAATAATAATAATAATACAAGAGACATTTCAAAAATTAATTTATAAGATCTATTCAAAAGACATATTCCTTTACTGGGTAGTTTGCTGGGTAGCTGTAGTGTAAACACTGTGTGGCAGTGCACTCCATGTGTATAACGCGACTAAAAGTTAAACGAAGTAGCTTACCTAGAGCATTGTTTCGAAGAGTAAGTTAAGGGAAAAAACGCTTGATTTTACGTAAATTTACGACCTTCGTAACCTTGACAGTAGCGTAGGTTATATGTTGAGCCTGAACGCCGAGCGCAGATTAATGTTATTTTGTAGAATCTTCGCGGTTTTTCCCCGCAAATGGTCGACGGTGCGTCGGTAATTCCTCCAAAATAGCCGTCCTGTACAAAGCAGAGGTCCGCGGTGTTTTTGCTCGGGAGCTGTTTTTAAGGAAATATGGCTGAGTTGTTCATCCCCCGCTTTCTTTTTTTCTTTAAAAAAAAAGTGACGCTCGCGCCTCTGCTGAAGTTTTCATGGCTGACTCTCGTTAAACAAAGTGAGCCCTGAACAGCTAACTCAACACTTACCTTGCGTGAGCGGACGGCTAGCAAAGAGACCGACCCACGGTGTACTTAAAAAAAAAAAGAGCACCGTTATTTCCCAAATCTCAAATCCTGCAACAATGAAGACGCTGATGGCGAAGCTGGCTTGTGTTGTCTAATATCTGACTCTTTTTTTTTTTGGAGCAGGAGGAGGAGGAGGACCTCAGTCTCCACCCATAAAAACACACACTGTCCGCAGATGGAGCCCCAGCTGCTGCTGCTGCTGTGTGCGCACCAAAAACACACGGTTCAGAAGTACTAGGTCTAAAATTAGTGTTCCTGTTTATCATTTTAGTCGATTTTTTTTGACATTTTCCCGAAATGAATGCATAGAATTTTATAAAACAGCGAGGCTCTGACGGCTAAAAACCCAAACAATGGTTTCCGATCAAATTGAAACTGTTAGGAAATTAAGTGACAATGCGAGCACAGAGAACTTGTTTTCAAATTCAAAAACTTGTTATTTTGGTTATGATTGGAAACAAAGTCATTCCAAAAAAAATTGTATATATATATATAAATTTATATATATATATGTTTAGTATTAACGGACGTAGGACGTGGAAATATAAGGTTTAAATAATCCGGACCCTTGAAACGTAATCTGACTTTGGCGGGATGAGACACGGACACAAACATCTCGAGACCACGGCCTCCCCGCAAAGCGGAAGTGACGTACATATTTTAGGTCTTAAAAAAGATCGTCTGTTTTACATGGATGGCTACATCGCACTTAAAAACAAGGGAAAGCTCTATGCATAAATACATAAAGCTGAAATAAGATATAAAATACGATTATAAGCTATTCATTTAGAGATATACAGAAGCTTCGGATCAACTCAGCTGAAGAGATTAAGGTTATAAGTACTGTGTTTTTCATTTTGTCACAGAGTGTGTCAAAGTTTACATGGTGCATATAAATGAAAAAAGTTTAGGTTGACCCAAAAAAATCTACCACAACATTGAGTTAAGATGTCTTTTTCATGGATTAATTTCCTGGGGACTGTGGGTATATACGGTTGTGGTCACAGGTTTACATTTACTCATCATGGGCATGAATGTCATGGTAATTTGATGATTTCTTTGAACTGTACTTTTTCCAAAATGGAATGGCTGTACAGCGTACATCTTTAATGACTATAAAAGAACAAGAATTGGGTGCACAAATTTGACTTTATTTAGGATTTTCTTGAATCCACACAGGGTCAAAAGTATACCCCCCACTAATATTTGGTTAAATTTCCCTTAGCGTGTTGCACCTTGACCACATGCTTTTGGTAGTCATCAAAAAGCTTCTGGCATCTTTTCTTAGTAGAAGTGGTAGAGTTCTTTGAAATTGGCTGGTTTCCTGGCATGGACCCGGCTTTTAGCATGGTCTACAAATTTCCAGCAAGGTTTAGGTCAAGTCTTTAGGAAGGTCAGTCCAGAATCTTAATGTTAGCCTAGAATTTGAAGATAGTCCTCCTTCATTACTCCATGGACTTTGTGCAATGTGCCAGTACCGCTGGCAGCAAAGCAGCCCCAGAGCATGATGCTACCATGCTTGACAGTTGTTTTAGTGTTCTCAGGCGTGCACTCCTCCAAACATACCTCTTCTCATTGTGGCCAAATACGTCAATCTTTTTCTCGTCTAAGCATAAAACTTTTCTCCTGAAGGCTCTTGGCTCATCCATGTCTGCAGCTACAAATTTCAGTTGTGTTTGAAGGTGTCGATTTTGGAGCAGGGGCTTCTTTCTTGGTTGGCACCCTCTCAGTCCATGGCGATGTAAAACTCACTTCACTGTGGATAGTGGAACTGGAGCACCAGCAGTTTCAAGTTCTTGGCAGGATTTAGTCTTGGTGGCTCCTGTCTTGTTCCTGAACATCCTAACCAATTACCTGTCATCTGAGAGTGCCATTTTGGGTTTTCTTCCAGACCTGGGCAAAGTGGTGACAAATCTGAAATACTTGTACTAATGTACAGTTGTTTTGAACTGATTATCTTAAAATCTGCAGTAGCTTAGAAATGGTTCAAATGGACCTTCTTGACTTCTGTAAATCTGCAATTCTCTTTCTTAGATCTTCAGTGAGTTCCTTGGACTTTCCCACGAACACCATGACCATGAAGAAAAAGCATAATTAAACTGTCAAGCAACCTTTAAAATGTCCACAGATTTTCACTGAACTCTAGCTTCATATCGGTGTTTATGCAAAAACAAGTTTTTTTTGTTTACCTGTATTTTTCACTCACTGTTATTACTAAGGTAAAACACAGCCTAATTAAATCATGTCATCACTGACAGGCATTTTTTTCTAAGTCACTACATTACTGCTCTTGATTACAATGATTTGTGCATGAATATGGGTGAAAATATACACAAAGATGAGGCATTCCAATCATTTGTATGATAATGAAACATATTTGCACCAGTCTGTAACATATTAACAGATACATAATCTGTAATTGTATCTGTAGGCAAAGACAGACGTAGACACACATGGGTTTTAGATGCAAAGGTTATTTAAGCTCAGGAGATAAGATCAGTTCAGTTTGGGTGTTTTTAAATTATACGGTGAGGAAATAATTATTTGATGCCTGCTGAATTTGTAAGTTTGTTCACTTCCAAAGAAATGAACAGTCTCTAATTTTTACTGTAGTTTCATTTTAATGGAGACAGAATATCAACCAAAAATCTAGAAAAAAATACATTACATAAAAGCTATAAATTAATCTTGCATGGAGTTCCAGGCTGAAGGCAATTTGATTTTTCTTCCATCTGCAAATAATTGCACCAACAGTTGTCACCTTCTCACTAGGCTTCTTGCTGAGGGTCTTGTAGTACATTCCAGCCTTGTACAGGTCTACAATCTGTCCTTTGACAGCTCCTTGGTCTTACCCATGGTGGTGGAGAGGTTGAAATGGAATAAACTGATTCTGTATTTTATACACATAACGAGCTGAGATTAGGAGTATCTGTAATTGATTGATTGATCGATTTTAATCCGTGTGCCACATGGGCCAATCTGTGGGAGCCAGAATTCTGGCTGGGTTGTAAGGGATCGAATTATTATTTCCCCCAATACCTAATATCAAAAAGTTTTAAAATCTGTGAGTCCAGTCCAGTAAACGCCTTGGCAAAATTTGATATCAATTTTTTTTTTCATGACCTAATTTGATGAACAGAAATGTGGGAGATTCGGAAGAGGGTTTTCAGTAAATCTTCAGTCTTTTTGTTGTCTTTGTAGTTTCCAGAGTGGGCTTGCTGATTTCATTTTAGTTTTTATGTTTAAAAAATGTTCAGTTTCAGTTCTTTTTTTAAAAATTTGTTTCTATGTGATTGTTAATCTTTTTAACTATTATAATATTGAGGAGGAGGGGGAGGTGTATTTGTCAGTGGCAGGATAAGTGTTAAAATACAAGCACAACACTCTGTGGAGCTTGTTTCGTTTGTGTTTTTATTGTCATGTGTACGAGTGCCGACTACATAACAGAACCATCTTTCTGTATGATGAGTGCAGGCTAACATTAAAACAAGCTGCAGCCTTCAAAAATGACTACAAACAGCTTTTTCAACCATCAAAATGTCATGCTGACTTTTAGACCAATTTTTAATTTGAATATGACCTTACAGGAAACGTGGAGTCACGTGACACCTATTCAGTTTCCCGCCTGCATTTGTACAGCGTTATTTAGTACCCGGAAACAGCAGCGGAGTGGCAGCTCTTTCCGTAAAAACTTCCCGTCTGGGCTGCGTGCATCCTCACTGTATGGATTTGAGAAGAAGAAGACACCTTTAATACAGTTTAAACAGCTGTTTGGTTGACTGCTGAAGCCGAAGGGTTACACGGTCACATTTTACGGGAAGCGCAGAAGTCTATTTTTTGTATGTGAAACGTCACGAGTGGCTCGACAAAAGTGTGCAGTGTGTCGTCGTCGTCTGCTCATCATTCAGAAACTGCCGTCTGGAAAGACACAGGTAGCTAATGACAATACTGCAAATGAAAGCCCTCCTGTAACCTTTCAGAGGCATTGTTGTTAATATTATTATTATTGCACTTCCATCTACTATTGCCCAGGGTTTCCTGGAGAATGTTTGTGATGATACATGACCTCAAATTCATTTTAAGAAAAGGTTGTTTTTTTTATTTTATTTTTAATGGACCCATATCCAGTGTCATTGACAGCAGCTGTGGGTGAAACGAGTCCCTGTGCCGTCCTAGTGAAATAAAAGCCCAGACGCACTAAGCCGTCATTTTACTGCTTTCTGCTCAGTCTGAAAAAGGCTGTGAAAGTGGTAGGCCTTTGTATAAGTTGTCTACTTCCAGAATGTGGATAGTTCGACATTAAAATGTTTTCCCCATCATTGTATTTTCTCTCCTCGAATTGAATATCAGTTTGACATCAGGGTCATTTCATGAAATCTCAGTTCCACCCACCTGACCCCCTCAAAATCAGCTGTACAATAACGTCAGTGTATTTATGAAGCCATGCAATTTTTTTCCCCCTTTTATGAATTATTAACCTTTTCTGAGCTACAGGCACTCAAAGTGCATCAAGGTTGGTGCAAAAAATGCACCTGGAGGCTTGTGACAGAGCAACAGAAACAAGCATTGTTTCTGTTTTCTGATAAAAGTTTAGAAACTGAATTTTGGGTAAATTTTGAAGGATCACATCACAGATATTTATTTTTTTTTAATGTGAGTTATCAAAGAAAGGATCAATCATCCAGGGTTCCGGTGTGTGTTTCTGTTACTCCGTTGTACACATTAAATTATTTGACTGCTGAAACTAAAACATACCCTGTGATATTGATACTCAAAAATGATCATAGAAATAAAAAATCATGCTAAACAAGAACAGTATCTTTTAGACTGTGAGACTTGGAGTGGGTGTGGAATTGATTTGGTTGCCGTTTTTAACAAAGCTTAAATGTATTCTTCAGCCCTGGAAATTTCATGTGGAGATCTCCTGTAGTTAGAAAGTCACGAGGGATCAAAAATGGTGGAAAAAAATAAGCTCGAAGCTCAAGATTTGAACCAGGCTCTTCAAATACATAAGGGATTTCAAGGGCCTGTACATTGGAAAATATTCATACTATGAAGATAAAATTTTTCATTAAATATACTGAAGATCCAATTATTCAGCGATCCATTTTTCCTCCCGTTTATCCAGTTCAGGGTTGCAGGGAAGCTGAAGCCTGTCCTAGCTGGGGGCGAGAGGCAGGGTGAACCCCGGACAGGTCACCACTTTGTCGCAGAGCAAAAAGATCGCTTCATTAATATTTTTGAATATTATTACAGTACAATTTGATAGAACTTTAAACATGTCTAGAGCCAATAATATTTGCGCATGGTGCAGATGGTTGTCGGAGCTCTAAAACGGCTTCATTTGTCACTTAAATGTAAAATGAAAACAAACAAACCCCGCAGCACATCCAAAACAGTCCATTACTGTTCAGCCTGCAGTGTTATAGCTTGGAGAATACTGAAGATTTTATTAAATACAGGGAGTAATACACTCACCACAGTGTAGCTGGAACTATCCCCATATTGTTTGTGTTTCCTCCTTTCCTTAGGGGTCTAACGATTATCCACAACTACAGTTTCTTCATGCAACATTAGTGGATGTGGCCAGGCTACCTAATTGTGGCAAAAATGTCAATTATTTTGGCCAAAATAGACTTCAGATTTTTAAAAGACAAGTTTGTTTCTTTTAAACTGAGTGGATTTCCTTCAACATTACTTATATTTCAAATGAGGAAAATGAAATAAGTGAGCTAAAATTGCCACAGCCTGGTGGGGAGTGAGTTTGGACTTTTATGGAGGGACAAATGTAAGGGAAAATGATGTGCTTAAAAGGTGAAACTACAATATTATTGCATTATCTTGTTTTTAATAATCGATGAATATCAAAATTTTAATAAAAACTGAAATTTGAGTACTTGCACATCCCTGCTCTGTTGCGTTTGTTTACCAAAATGTTATGTGTAATGATTAAGAAGGACCAGCAGATGACAGTGTACCCTCACTGTGTGTAATTCCAATTGTGTGAATTCACTCAGCACTTGTGTTGCAGTGGAAAAACTTAACAGACTTCTTTGGATGTTGGCTACCTGTTGTTCTGTTCTCTGTTGAGATGATCCCACTCTGCTTCAGTAATGTTGAGGTCCAGGCTCTGAGGAAGCCAAAACATGACTGGTAGTGTTCCATTGGGTTCTTTTCTATCTAGGTATGCTTTTACTGCACTGGCAGTGTGCTTGGGATTATGGTTAGGCTGGAATATGATATTGCTGTCAACCAAATGGTTTCAAGATGGTGGATCAAAATCTGATGGTACTTTTCTTTGTTCATAATTCAGTCAGTTTTGACAAGATCTCCAGCAACATTGGCTGAAATGCAGCCCCAAATGATGGCTGCAGACGCACACCATTGTATCTATCTCCCGACATCCTCCATATATATTGATTACAACTTGAATGAAAACTTTCAAATCACTCCATCAGACCTGTTGGCACTGATTTTCAGTCCAGTTTTTGTGTAACTTGGCATTCCTCAGCTTATTATTCCTGTTTCCCTTCCTTAAGAATGACTTCTTGATAGCCACCCTTCCACTGAGACCATTTCTGATGAGGTTTCAGTGAACAGTAGATGGATCATCTGAAGGGCCAGATGTATCTCTCACGTCCTGTGTCAGGACTTTGCTGGAATTTTTTTTTCCTGTTTCTTAAGGACATGACTTTCAGTTGGTGTTCATCTGCTGTAGATAGTTTTTAGGTCTGCCACTTCTTCTTTTAGTCCCGTTTCCTCAATTTTTATTTTTTTATTTTAAAGGACACACTACACACCATGCCTCTGCACACCAACAACAAGTTTTCGGCTAATTGCTGTTTGGGAATCACCTTGGTGGTGAAAAAAAAAAATATATATATATATATTATGTCTGTCAAACTGTGTTATCTTAGCATTTTTCATAGGTTCAACTAAAGAAATGGAACATTTTTGCAACAGGCTGCTGGTAACAAAGTGCCTAAAAGTACTATTTAAATTGGCCAACTTTACAAGAAAGTTTGGCTACTTGGATGCAAAATATAAAGAAATGAGGGTTGACTCAAGAGTTTTGAATGTTAGTGCTTGGTAAACAGGCACACATTAATACATGTCCTAAACAATGTGCTTTACTAACACCGAATACCGGCTTTTCTAATGTTGATAAGAGTTAATTCTATTTTGTTTTCTAAAGGCCTGTTTTTGATTAGTTTATGAACTGTATAAATGCTAGGAAAAAAACAAGTATTAAAACAAATATAATTTTTTATTTGTCAACAAAATGACCACACTTTGCTTTTCAGATGTTTTCTAGCATCAGACTGATGACTGCATAACTCAGTAGTTATTCTGTGAAGTGAAAAAAAAGCCTAGAATTAACTTGTTTTAGAAAGCTTTTCTTATTACTGAGCCTCACTATTCCTAGTGTGTAAGTAATGGCCTTTTATGGGGTGACTAAACTGAGTGTTATTTTTTCATTCTGTACTCGTTCAGGGCTTGTATTGATAGCTGATTGGTTCTTAATTTAAAGCAAGTGTGTCTTCAGAGGAGCAACAGGGCAAGAGTCATTACTCGCTGGGCAAATTAAGCTCGCCACCACCCACCTTCCTCCCTGCGCACGCAAACAATACAACAGCACAAATTAGGACTTGCTGCTTTGTGTCAATTGAGAGTCCAACAAAGATGCTACATAGAGTGATATGTCGTTAGTGAGCAGGTGGGGTGGGAGGACATATAGCTGCTGCCTCTCCAATTAAGTAATGAAGTGGTTTCCACGGAGACCAGGCTGCTTTCCTTGCATTGGGGGGACAGAGTTCAGAGTTGGTAGTCGGCAACAATGCTGTGAGTGGAGGGTTACATGCCGGGGGCTGCAGGGGAAAGCCTCTCATTAAACATACCCAAATTTCTTCAAAGAGACAGTGAGGTGTCCTCATCTCTAATTGGATAACTGTAACCCTCATATGAGCAGCTACAGTCCTGGTGGTCTGGTAGTGGGATGCTCTGGGATCAGATTTTTGACTAGTGAGAGCTGCAAGAACAAGCAGATTGAAAGGCCAACCTGGGGGGTGGGGGCCTCAAATCCTTTTTAAGCCTTTTGTCATTTATTCAGGGATTTATCTGTCGTTAACGAGTAATAATAGCATCTGTGGAACATTTAGATCTTCTTTTTTTTTTCTTTTTTAGTTGACAAAAGTGAACATTTTACACAAAGTAAGTTTAATATCATTGGAAATGACTTCGTGCACCTTTTGTGACACCATTTTACTTTATTTCTGAAGTTAGAGATCAGAGTCCTGCAGTTAACTGAAGGTTTACTACAGCAGTTTGTCCAACCTCTTCAGATGTGATTATTGCACTACAAAAGTTAATATTGTGTTGATGAGTTGTGTGCTGCTACACTGCAGCATCATTGTGAGACCTTAATAACTGGGCTGATGATAAATTGCCTGTACTCAGCAGTGTCTTTTTGAGAGGAGGCCAAACAAAAGCCAAGACCCTCGGCCTCCTGCTGTTTTTAATAGTTCTTTAGGATGTGCAGGGAAAAAAGGTAATGTGGGAGCTTCACCCTTTTACGGAGGTGAAGTAAAAGAATGTGTCTAAAATATAAAGCAGGTCCACGAAGGTGAAACTTGAGATGTTTCCTGTGTTTTAAGAGAAAAAAAAATGCATTTTTAAGCTTGTTGGTACATATTTTTTCCTTCAAATGTTAAAGTAGCTGTAAGATGTAGTATCCTGCAGAGGCACGTCCTCTCCTGTCCCCTCTGGAGGGCGATAAAGAGCTTCTGGAGAACACAGTGTCTTATCCTCCTGTTGCTCCCACTGCTCTCTGAAACAGTCTTGTTTTATGGGTTTGTTTTCTTGTTCACCACCTCTCCTCATCTCGCTCGCACTCATTCCTCGTGGAAGTTCTTTGAAGGCCTAGAATGGCTTTGAGGAGAAGCCCCCTCCTCCTTTCTCCGTCCGCTTCTTCTCCTCTACTACTTTTTATTGAATTCTGCCTCTCTATCATTTATCTCTGCCACCCCCACCCCACCCTGTCTACCAATTTGTGGGGGCTGTTAGGGGGCATCCTCTTTTCTCTCCCAGCTGGGTTTGTTGACACACAGTCAACCTACGCTTCTCTTTCACCTCTGCCACCCCTCTTTTTAACTCTCAACCCCCACCTCTCAGCTCTCCCCTCTGCTTTGACTGAACAGTAAAGCTGCCACAGCTGTGGGCTGTATTAGCATAGCTGCTGAGGAGCAGGGGGTTGCTAAATATATTGCAGTCATTACCTTTTGTTCAAGAGTTGACAGTTTTAAAACATTTCAGCTTCTCTGTGTGCAGAGGAACTGAAGAGAAAAGGATGCCCTGATGATTTGAGTGTAACAGCTTTTTAAATATGGGAGGAGAAGGAGGGAGGGCAAATGAAAAGGAAAATCACTGAATACACATTCATAACTAATTAGCACATTTAGAAAAAGAAGTGAATTCAAAGGACAGTGTTTATTTTATTGCGCAAAGCAGCATTTCTCATGACATTTGTCTTATGAAAAGTGACTGATATTTCACTTGCATTGAATAATGTGTGTGTTTTTTTTTTTTGCTAACAGGTGTTGGAATGAACAGGTCCAGGTCTGGCTGGGATAAAAAAGCCTCCCAGCCTCCAGTCACCAGGATAACCCGCAGCGCTCAGGCCAGGAACGCCAACCACGCAGAGCCCCAGGACTCTGGGCCGAGCCCGTATGGAAAACAACGAAGGAAGCAAACTGACTCGGCTCTGGCCCAGAATCTCAGCCAGATGAGTGTGAGTGGACAAGATGCTTTACCTACAAGGTGAGGACATGTAACAGTGATGCTGTTTGGTATGCGGAATTTTAAAAAAAGGTCCAGTGTAGTAAAATTAAAACCACCCTTTAAAACAACACAATTCTACTCTTTGGGAAACTTTTCAAACATCCTGGAGAACTTTAGGCTGTTTCCAGTATTTTTGTCTTCTGCTTAGTTTTTTGAGGTAAGGGCTTCCTTTTAATTATTTATTTTAAAGGTACGTTTCAGCCTGCACCCTTTCAAAATAAGTTATAATTAATTTGGGGGTTCTTTACACTCAATTTAAATCCTTAGTGTTTCATTCTGTGCACCTTTTTGGTTAACATTTTGGGAAAGTGAGCAAGATGAAATTATGTTTATGAATATACATATATTTTGAATTTAAATGTGTCTCTCTCTCCAGTAAAGGAAAGGTGCCTAAAGCCAGCAGTGATCCTGTGCTGGCACCTCAGTCCTCTGCGTCCGATCACGCCGCTCCATCTACGCCTGCTGTTAAGTCATTGTCCCAGGGTGGCCTCCCCTCTGTGGCTCGGCTGGTTAAGCTCGGGCGCTGTAAGAATGTGGTGGTGGTGGCCGGAGCAGGAATCAGCACAGCCAGTGGAATCCCGGACTTTAGGTTGGTGTCTAAATCCTCCCTCACTGTCTCTAATGTAGTTTGAATCTGCGTATTTTCACTGCAGAAAGCTGTTGAGCAGCTCAGCCTACTTGTCTGTGAGAATAAATCCTCCACTGGCTCACTTTTATCTGAATTATTTGAACCTCAGAAAAATCACATAGATATCAAAAATGAATGCGTCATAATCTACTCTGCCAATTTTTCAGGACTCCAGGAACAGGTCTTTACGCCAACTTGGAGAAGTATAACATCCCATACCCAGAAGCCATTTTCAACATCGACTACTTCTCCAATGACCCACAACCTTTCTTCTCCTTGGCTAAGGCTCTGTATCCTGGTAGCCACCGTCCCAACTACATACACTACTTCATCCGCCTGCTTCATCACAAAGGCCTGCTGCTTCGAATGTACACGCAAAACATCGACGGACTGGAGAAATGTGTGTGAGAATTTAAAGAAAACACTTCTGACACTAATGTAAAAGACAGAGAAATACTTTGAGGTCCTTTTAAAAAATGATTATAAATATATATGACACAAGTATATCCACAGCAGTTGATGGTCTACAAGGACACAGAAACGATACAGTATCAGTGTTTTTTAACCAGCCTAGTGGTTTGTGAATTGACCTACGTTCTAGAGGTCTCATTACCATTAATGTGGCTCTATAAAAACATGGTTGTAGCCTGTAAAGATTAAGTTGCCTTTATTTTGTCAAAGTTGAAACATCTGCCAGCAGGGACAGGCTTTAAAGTGCTCCCGTTAGACAGTTTAGGAAAATAAGGCATCTTTGAAGGGGCTTCCCGTCGGCTACTGTGTGGCGTCTTTTTTGGTGTAGTTCGTCAGGTACGATACATAATTTCATTGGACTTTTTTGGGAATTTGCTAAAACCTATAAAATCTGAGATGGCTGTTACAAAGACAAAGTGGCTGCTGTTAAACAAATTTTTGACTTTTAGCTGCTAATTCTACGTTTTCAAGGGAGTCCATCATTTAATGAGAGTCCATATCCAAACAAAGGTCCAGGCACAGGATGCAGCTGCTTCACTCACAGCTGGACCTGATTGGTCTTCTGGTGGATGATTATTACATACAGGATGTCTAAAGTAGGAGATGGCTTAATGGTAATCACACCATGACTGTGGTTAGAGAAACATCTAAAGTTCACATAGTAAAACTTGTTTAAAAAAAAATAAAAATCTGTAAACTCCTTAATAAATAGTAAAAAAGGTAAGTACATCGTAGTCAGTCCAAGCTCATTGTTGTTGCCATCAGCTGCAACACTGGTTTTCTGTTTCTGCTCATAAAAAATGGTTTTAAGAAATCCCCCTAAAAATCCACCAAATGTAAAAATCAAATGATTATGTATTAACAGTTAAAAGATTGACACAAAAACACTTGATGGTAATTTTGATTAGAGAAGGTTGCATATCGTCATCATCGTAACATCATTGCTTTAGTCATATTTTTGCCATACTGAGATATCTACCTCACTCTACTTTGCTAACACTATAGACTCACCCTGGATTATTGCCTACCATTGCCTAAAAATCAGATATGCAGCTATGATAACAATATGCTGGTTAAATGTGGTGATCCTGACATTTATGATGTTTGGCTGGGGGGAATTAGAGCAGGCTTTTTAAAAAAAAAATTCATACAAATTTAGTGATTGATCCCTTTGATAATGAAGATCATTACTGATTGCAGCCTTGTATGAAGTTCAATTTACATTAATTCTGGTTGGGGTTTTTTTTTTGTTCCACCCCCCTGTTGTCTGACATTGCTTAAACAATGAGTTTGTTCTCCCTGGCTCATTTCTCATTATTAATATCCTTGTTTTGCTTCTATCATCTTGTCATAATATTTAAAAACCCTCTTCAGTGTGTGGCATCCCAGATGACAAACTTGTGGAGGCTCATGGTAGTTTTGCCACCGCTTCCTGTCACCTGTGCTACACTCCATACCCTGCTGAGGAGGCCAAGGTTTGTTTGGCTCTGAATATATTAGATTAATCCCCCGAATTTGATGCAACTCTAATATTTCCTGCATGTATTTAACAGCATGCCATAATGAATGACAGCGTCCCCATATGCACATTCTGCGCTGCAACAGTCAAGCCCGATGTCGTGTTTTTTGGAGAGGACCTCCCTCAGAAGTATTTCCTCCACACTAAAGACTTCCCAAAAGCTGACCTGCTCATCATTATGGGCACATCTTTACAGGTAAACATTTACATTTCAATATGTTATTGTAGTAAAAATAGGTTTCTGCGGCATGTAATGTTGAGTGCAGTTAAACGTAAACTAAAATGTTTCAGATTGAGCCATTTGCCAGCTTGGTGAACACAGTGCGCTCCACTGTGCCACGTCTCCTCCTGAACAGACATGCTGTGGGTCCCTTTGAGAAGGTCCCGCTGCGGCGAGGGGACCACATGGAGCTAGGAAACCTGGAGGACACTGTGCGGCGGTTTGCTGAAATGCTCGGCTGGAACGATGAGATCGAAGAACTGATGAGGAACCAGGAAACACTGGTGGGTTCTAAAAGCGCTTACATCTGTTGTTAAAAAAAAACTTTCCGCAGTTTTTCTTTTTAACCATCTTATGGCAGTCGGTGGTTTTCATTTCCGGTCTGCAGAGCATCTCAGCGTTGGTAAGCAGCCCTCCGTCACAGACCGGACAGATCAGATCAGCATCAGAGCCTCAAGGAAGCACCGAGACATCCAGGTCCAGAGCAGCTGGCAGTGGCAGTGAGGAGACGGACTCTGAGACGGACAGCAAGAGCTCTGCATCGTCCACTCTGAGCAACTGACGCCAACGCTGGAAGGGTTTGTTTCCACTGTCCTTAATGAACATGAAGACTGTTGTGTTAACTGCACACATGACCTCTAATCAAGTTTGAGTCTTAACTCTTCATCTAAGAAGCAGTATGCGATGTTTGTACCATGACTATATGAACAATTTAAAAAGGTTAATTGAGTTCAAACAACGACCATTAAGAACACTAGTAAACGTTTGAGCCTTGTATCAAAAATGTAAATGTTTGTGTTTTTATGTTATTGTTTTATATCACTGTAACACTGTATTTGAGAGCATATTTAATAAAAGTATTGTGTAACTTGTACTTTTTGTTCATGTGCTTTTTTTTTACTTCTGTGGAAGTAAGTGTGTTCTTTATATTTTTTTATTACAAATGCATGTCATACAGAGAAAAGAGAACATGAAACTTGAATGTGGTGAAATCATGTTTACAGCACACAGAAGAAAAATCTACAGCGACATAGAAAAAAAAATATACAGAAATGAGCAGAGAAACCCATCAAATGACCCCCAGAATAGTTTAGTAAAATGTTTAAATATTTTTTTTAAAAAACTGTCTGCATCAGACATTTTTTCTTGTTTATCGGACCTTTCATGTCTCTAAATAGGAAGAAAAAAATGTGATTAATCACATAAAATTCAGGTAAGAACCCAAACTTTTAAGTTGGGTTGTTTATGCCTACTTTCAATATTCCTGTTGTAAAGGGAGGAATTACTGTGTGACCAGGCCCTCAAGGTCAAGTGTGCTCATCAATTACTATTAAAGTGAACTTACAGGAATTTAAGTAAAAATGGCAAACACTCTGATTTAAGCATCATTCATTTTTGAACTGTAATAAGCAATTTAATATTTAAAAGAAAAAAAAAATCTTGATAACCCAAAGCAGGATTTCAGACTGATGTGACTGACCAAGCATCTGACTCGAGAGCTGAAAGCTCTGCATAAAAATTACATTATACCAACGCAAAGAAAATATATTACTTTTATATAAATTCACACATTTAGTGTCAAGTGAGTAACATTATCAGAGTTCACATTTTTAGATTATCATGCAGATGACAAAAGGAATATGGATTAGAAAACAATCATTGCAGTTCACACATTTCGTTGTCAAAGCCCCGACAGGTAAGAACCATCGCCCGTCAGAGGAGAATGCTGCATCGCCTCTTAAAATTTTAAATTTAGTTAAGGTGACCCCCCCCCCTTGTCTGTAACACCATAAATTGAGTACCAGGGGGAAAAAAATAAAGTGAACTAGCACTGACTTTTGTGTCCTTGATGAAAAACTGAAAATGACACAAAAACGTGAGCCTCAGTCCTGTGCTCCCGAAGAAGCAGCAGCTTTACCATTAACAGTGTTTACTATGATTGCATGTTTAAATTGTGCACTTCATCTAGCCATACAAAGAAAGATAAAGAAAAAAAAAGAACAAATGAAGGAATGTTTATTCACACCCAAACTACAGTTTAAAAAAAAATGTTTCCAGCAAGAAGCTAAATTCAGCAAAAAGTATATTCTTTCATCTCAGGGAGTGCTAAAGCAAATGATGCAACAGTAACTGAATTCCTCCTGGGCAGTTTTCCTGCCACACGACTACTCCACTTCAGCCAGAGGGCTTATGGCCCCACTGGGCCTCTGGAGCCTCCTGTGAAATGTTTAGCTGCGTCCTACTTCAGGACTGGTTTAATTTCATTTTGTTTCAACAAGGGCCTGTCCCATTTGAAAGGAAGACGGTAAGATTTCTAAGCCAGGTCCACTCCTTAATCGCAAACTGACATTTTGCATTTAAGTGGCCGCCAGTCGATATCAGTAAGAAAAAACAAAGAGGAGGTGATTACACTGCAAAGCGTAATTGAAGCCCGATATAAACTTACACATAAATATTTTTTCACTATCACCTGACACATCATTTGTTCAGCATCTGTTGAACTTAAACACTACCACTGTCCCAGTTACAGCTCACATAATTATTTCTGTTTTTTTTTTTTCTTTTTCTATCTAGTCCAACTTCCTGGTGATAAATGAGACTTTCTGATCCAGCAGCTGAAGTTTTTGGACACAGCTCTACACTCCGCAACAGCTCACTTAGGATGGAGGCACAAATTCAGCCCAACTACAAAACCCACCTTTGTGGACCCATCAAAAGATCCAAGCCTTAAAATGGGACACAGCTCAAGATGTGTTGGGGGGTGGGCCCAGTGAGTGGGCTTAGTCTGGAAAACGTGGTCTAGACGTTCTGCAGCACTAGTCCGAGTCTGAGTCCGAGTTCTCCTCAGGTGGACAGCAGAGAGTTTCTTCAAGTGGTGCCAAGGTCCCGTCAGGTTTGACACCCATTGGCCGAATCATCTGCTGCCTGTGGACACAAAAAAGACAATAAATAAAATCTCTCTCTCACAGATACGATCTGCTGGATGGAGAACAGTGTTAAAGGAAAGCTGGACAGACATAAGTAGACAAAACTCTGTTACTGTGTCACTGATGTTTTTAAAAAGGGTTTTCGCTTGTACACGTTTACACTCCTGCACACACAACTCAAGGACCCTCACTAAACAACTCCCTCCCCTCCTTTCATGGACACTCGGCCCTGTCTGGCCATCCTCCCCTCCCCTTGCAGTGTTAGTTTAATTACAGGATCAGTACTCAGCCTAATCTCCTCAAAGCCACGACTGCCCCTTCACCCTAATCCAATTATATCTGCACCGTGTGTCACCACTCCCTCCAAGATGATTTATCAGAATTATCCATCAAAGATTTGCAGATTTGACAGATTCAAATACAAATTGCCATGTAATTCCTACTGATGTCTGGAATTAAATGTCATTTAATTCTTAAACTACAGATTAAAGTTCTTTATTAAATTTTTTTAAAAAAAGGAAAAAAAAAGAAAGAGGAGGAGCTGTGGGGTCAGTCTGACATCTCGTCAATCAGAAGATGTGAAGCGTGGCATAAGCAGTCCACAGTCTGATATCACTGGTACATGTACAATACAGACCAGGATGACAAACAAAAACATGTGCCATCATCCCTTCCAATTAAGACAGGGAAAAAATGTCTTCCTTCTTCTTCATAAGTGACAGAGAGATGGGGGTGGGGGTTTTGTCTAGCAGGTGTAAGGGGTGGGGGTGCAGAGTATGTGCTAATTGGAGGACCGGTTAAACAGTTAGAGGAGCACATTCTTGCAGGGATCTGACTGATCTCCTTAGAGTCTGAATCGAGGAAGCACCTCTCTGCCATTGCTGAGGAAGAGAAAAAAGGGGATGCGGCCTTGAAAAGGAATCTTCCTCTTCTGGGTGCACGTGCCTCATTACAGCTCAGTGCCCTCTTTGGTTCGACAATGGAGAGGTCGGCTTGCTTATGCCTGTGCATTTATCCACCTGTGTCTTTGTCTAGCTGTGCCTCTGTCTCAGTCCACTCCTTGTCTGAGCAACGTCCTGCTTGTCAAATAAAAGAAGAATAAAGTCAGAACGTGAGTTATTAAAAACCTTGAATAAAGGAATGGGAAATGACAAGTCGACTGTGTGAGCCAATTAGGTGATAATTAAGGAGCGGCGGTAATGATGCTACTGCTGCAGCTCCCCATTTATTCCAGCTGAATGATGCGGTGTGCAAAAAGTTTGGTCCTAATTGAAGCAGCATCTAAAAGGCAGAGATTCTTCCGACGAGGACTCGGTTGGCAGGGAGCAGGCTCACTGTTACTTTTGTGCAGGCGTTGTGCAAACTAACATTAGCCTCTGCACTCGCTAAACAAAAGGTCAACACAAACACAGCACAACCCTTTGCTCAGGAAACACTACATTTATAATTTTAGCAGGTGTGGTAAAAGAAAACAAAAAAATTTTTTCGCTACAAGACTTCTGTTGCATCTATCATACTAAATTTTCCATTTTGCACAGATGACATGCAAAAGCACATTCCCAGACAGCAGACTGCTTCATATCAATCAATCTTTCTGGTAGAGCATAAAATGACTGCTGTGTCAAAACTTACAAGAGACGTCTAAACCTTTCTCAGTCCATTAGAAACTGCTGCGAGATCTTCCTTCATGGACTATATTTCACAGCCCTACCTCACAGAACAGGCTTGTGTGCATGTGAGTATTTTTTTTAATTTTTTTTTATTTCTTTTTAAAACAGAGTTTTGAAAACACACCTTGGAACTGAAAATACACTGCTACTATTCTAAGTGTTGTAAACAGCAGATCATACAATTCTAAGCATGTTTGACTTTGAAATTAAAAAGGATTCTGCAGCACCAAGAAAAGCTATTTGAAATTGTTCAGGTTTGCTACCTTGACAGCTTGTCAAACATGTTGGCCAGCTTCTCAGCTTCATACTCCTTCTGCTCCTCCGTCATCTCTTCGATGGGGTTCGGCAGTGGCTTCTCAACATGACCAGTGATGGGGTTGATGCTGGGTTTAAAAAAAAAAAAGAAAAAGAATGAAAATGTTAAATGTACAACTACGAACTGAAATAAACAATTTTAAAGGATTGACTGAACACAGATTAACTAATGGCAGTACCTCATGTTTATTTGTTTTGTGATTTTTATATGTGGTCAAATTAAAGTGGTTTGTTCCCCAAGAACAAAAGTAGGAAATAAAAAAAAACAACAAAGAGTACAGGGCAAAAAAAAAAAAAAAAGATCAGTATCAGCATCGGCTATTAGAGAAAGAGCTTTAAAATCAGTAAAAACATGTGACACCTTATTCTAATCGCTGTGCAGAGCACTCACAAAGGTTTGACGGATTTGTATTCTTCTGTGTCCGAGTCTTCATCTTCAGAGTACCGAGTCTCTCCTCTCCCTCCTCCGAGAAGTCCTCGAGCCGCAAGAAGTCCTGCTGCATTTCCATATCCTGTGTACTTCAACAGGTTGTCCACTGCCGGACAGCACAAACACAAAAAGGTCTGTTACACATGTTGATGTGTCAGGATAATTATTTTTACTGTTACATGAACTGAACTCAACCAGAAATGCCACATTTTCCCATCTGATCCACTTCGCCGTGCTTCTCCCCATTATTCACTCACCGCTTTCTTTGCAGAGGACAAAGAGAAACTCTGCAGCGGTCTGCTTCACGCCCATGTCCACATGTGTCATGAGCCGAACCAGCTTGTTTCTGATGGTGGTGCCAACCTCTGGCCTGCTCTCCACATCTTTCAGTGGTGGAAGCACCTGCAAAAAAGGAGAGATTTGAAACAGCTTAATAGTTTGTCACAATTTCTATCTTAATAAGGCTGTAAAGCTGACAAACACTGATTACCTGAGCTTTGATATATCTGCGGATCTCCCTGTGGTGTCTGGATCCTTCAGTCAAAAGGCTGAGCACTGGAGTCAAGCCCTCTTTGTAACTGGAGCCCTGCTTGGAGTGGCAGACCACAAAAACTTCACTGTCTCCACAAGCTCAAGTACTGGATAAATATCATTAACACACACTCACACACCTAAGAGAAATAAGATGAAGTAAAAGACAGGACACACAGGAGAAACTGAAGGACATGACCTGAATCAATGCACCTGATAAACCTGCTATCCATGTCATCATGATGCTATCTCATTACCACCATCGTGCTATTTTATTCAGGCTTTCTACTTTGAATCAGAGATAACAAAATAATAATAAAAAACAATACACAATGTGTACCTGGCTGGAGAGAGCATGGGAGACTGTACCAAATTTTAGTGTCAATTACAGCAGGTGAAACTTTGCTACTGATTAACTACCATAATAATGTAGCAGTTCATTATTATTTTTTTTTTTTGGGGGGGGGATTTGAGATCATTAACACATTAACAGATGCTATACCTTTATTCTGGCACTTTTTGGGACAGACTTTACCTTGTTGATTCTTTTCTCCATGAAGTCAAGCAACACCTTGATTGCATCCATGTTTTTCCCACCGTATTTCTCTAGCCCTCCCTGGATGGGAACGTCAATTAACACATCCAGGCAGGACACAGGCAGGTTGTTCAGCAGGTTCACAGCATGGCTGCAGACAGTAGAAAGAAGCAGTTTTCTAAATTATCCAGATATTTTAAGATTTTTGGAGAATAAAACTGAAATACCAGAGATTTCACAAGGGCCAAGAAAGAAGACGGTGGTTAGCCACAAAAAGGGTTAAAACAGTTTTTAAAAGAGAGGACACGTTTGAAGAAGTGCAGGTGGATGAGATTTTGTTCTTAACCTACACTTCTAAACTTAAACCACAATGTTAACAATGCAGTAGCTCATCCAGCTCACGGTCCGTCACAATTCAGAGGTGTGAATTTCTCTTGTCACTGGTTGGCCATGTTGCACAAACTAATGAGAATTAAAATCCACTGAGAAGTCAAGGAGGCTCGCAAACAGTCATATCGAGGACAGGGTCATCTTATTAAACTCCAAATGAATGTGTCCGAGTTCAGAAGTATCACGACTACATGGTCAGTAGTAAAAACAGCCATTAAAAAAAAAACCCTCACTCCACGATCATGACCAATAAGATCATCACCATCTAATGCGAGGCAGGTTTGTAAAATGTGTAGCAAATCAATATTTCAAACTATCTCATCATTTGGTACTTCAAGACGTTCTTTTGTCTTAAGTGTTTGAATCTGATTTTAATAACTTCGCTAAATTGCTGCAATTGGATTTTATTCAGTACATGAGGAGCAAGAATTTGGTGAAACTGTAAGCAGTGTCTATGACAGTTATACTGTAAAAATGGACAAATATAAAAATAACAACAGTGAACTTGAACATGATTTGGTTGAAGCACAATTAGGTTATCATTATGTGCACGTTTCACTAAAATCTGACAATACCTTTGGTGGTGCAGTGATTCCCGTGAACTATGGAAAGAAGGATAAGGAGTGTTTTCCTGTTCCTGTTCCATTTTATTTCTGCTTTCTTTATGTTTTATTGTCATTAATGCTTTTAAATCTTGGGATGGGATTTTTTTTTTTTTAAAATGGGATGACCTTTGAGATGGTCAGTCATAAAAAAAAAAAAGAAGAAAAAAAAGCAACAAGCAGGTTTACTGGATAACTGGAGAGCAGAGATTTAGGAAGAGCTGATTCCAAAAGTCGTCAGTCAAAAAAAGCGCAGCTCTCAATGTGGTGTGCCCTCTGACTAATACAACAAATTAAAGAAATGGTTTCCACAACAAAAAATTATGTTAGTTCTGTCTTATACTCCCATTCAAATGAACTACAGCTGGGTCAGTCAATGGGTCAAACTCCCACGATCAGTTCAGCCACCACTGACAGGTCAAGAGGATCATCACTCACTTTTACATGACGACGTTCAAATTTCAGGCACTAACCACACATTCTTGGCATTCTTGCATTAAATTACCATAAGAAGGTCCTCCCGTCACAGAATGACAGAAGAGCACATAGATAATGAAGCAAAGAAAAAAACAAAACAAGATTTTCCTTCCCAGAGACGTGGCTGCAGTCTGATTTTCTATGTAAATCACTTTCAAGCCATGTCTGAGGCAAAGACACTCATTTACGCACTGAAAGCTGCAAGACACACACACAAAGAGACCGAGCCACTTCATATTTAAGTGGTCCTAACATGCATAATACCTTAAAATCAAATATGAAGGTGGGATCTGCTAAAATAAATTAACACATGGAGATCAGTGAGGAACAGATACCCACCTGTGTGCTTCCTCTGTTTTCTCCTGAGTCTCAGTCTTCAGCATCAGCAGATGACGCAGGATGGCAGCAATGAGCCGGAACTGGTGGTTGTCTTCCTTTTGAACCAAGAACGCACAAAAACACGGAGTTCAGATGTTTCTTTGACACGGAGAAAAGCACTATGGTAAAAAAAAAAAAATGCCTAAGCTACAAGAGCAGCAGGCTGGAAGCTAAAGCCTCAATTAATCAAACACTCACCTTGCGAATGTGCACACTATGGGGAAAATCTCAAAGTAGGTATTAGCGTAACTATCGGGATATGCTGCATGACAATCATCTACAATACATCAAAACATCTGTGGAACTGAATAAAATAAAAATATCCCTAAAAAGGTAAAAAGAGGTCATTTTCATCATTAGCTCTCTGATTTCCTTCCCCCTGCTGTCTGCACGGTCCACCATTTCCCCCCTGCGAGTTTTTTCTTTATTTTTTGTTCATTTTTATTCACTTCACCCTAATTAATTAATTAATTAATTGACCCACAACCACAAAGAGTCATGATGGAGTTAGTTTAAAGCACCTAAATATAAACATTAATATTTTGGCAACAGTATATCAAGAAGATGATTTTTGTACTACTTCAACATTATTGTTAAATATTTGGCACATCATATTCTTTTTTAAACAGAAAAAGATGAGTGTGGTCATTCCCAGCACCATCTGTAGCACATGTAGTATCACAGCTGATAAGGCTGTGGTGCAACTTCTGACTGTGGAGACACGCTACAAATTAGAGGGTAAACGGACAAAAGCGCAGAGCTTTTCTAGGGTTTCTAGTTTCTAGGCTGGAAAGTAAAAAGCTGGTTTAACAACCCAAAAAAACAAAAAAAACAAAAACAAAACAAGTGACCTGAAAATTCAGGAGTAAGCAAGGAGTTACCAGCCTAAGAGACTGAGGAAAAGGAAGTTTGGATTTCTAAAAGGGAGCTCTAACACAAACTTTAAAACTAAATTTAATGTCAGCAGGACTTACACTGCGTCAGATGCTGTGTTTGCAGTCATGTGTCCCCTCAGTCGAAATCGTGTGAAACATCACAGACATGTTTGAAACACCCCCTTATACGAGATGATCAAGTCTGACAGTGAATCAGATACAGTTCCAAACTGTGATACAATAACTACATCACAAAAGAATAGCACGCTTACCAATTATCATCCTTTTTCAAGTCAAATTCATACTGATTGGCCTCTGTGTGTGTTTGTGTGTGTGTGTGTGTGTGTGTAAGGAGTTACTGTTTCAAGAAAAGCAGCCCAACACTAAACACTGCTGGTCAATCATACATAAGACGGGGTATCCCTAATACATTCAATGGTTCCACATGCAAGTGGCAGCCAATTAAAAGAAAGCCGGCTTTATTGCAATAGTTCTCAAACTTTTTCTGGCCACTTCAGAAGCCAAAAATAGTTCACTCTCCACACCCCCATTTTTGCAGGTGTGGAGAGTGCTGAATTTTATTTGAAGGTCAGGGGGCAAAAGCATCAGAAAACAAAGTCATTCAACTTAGTTTCATCTTGGATTTTTCAGCAGGTAATCCGCAACCCACCTGCGATGCGACCTTGTAATTTGAAAACCATGGCCTTTAAGGGCGAGGCTCTAAGACAGCTTGTTTCACACAGTGGGTGAACACAGCTGCTGCACTAAGGCCCATAATAAGATAAATAAGGATTATTTTGAACTTATGGAGACGTAAGTGAGCACAATGGGTGTTCCTTAAATGTGAGTGGAAGTAGAAAAAAGGACTGTGCCATATTCAACCTGCTAAATAATTTCTTCATGAATTTAAAATAGTGCAAAGCCATTATTGATTTTCCTTTTAATTTAGAGTGGGTTAAAGCCCCCACGGTAAATTACTGAGAGGCACAGTGTATTCCTCAGAACCATGTAAAGAGAACTGACTGTTGGCTGCTCTGGGGAATAGGACATATAATCTCCAATACAGTCTAATCTTAAAGTCAGATTATCACATTTGTGATGATGCAGAAGCTGCTTGACCTACTTTTAACCCCTTCATGTCATATAATCACAACACACTCACCTCACCACCAGTTTCAGACAGTGTGAGGTTGAACATGGCTTTGAGTGCTTCCATTGCTCGCTCATTATCCTCTGCAGGTATGGGTCCGGCCTGTGGATCTGGATGGGCAGCTTCATAGGGACCAACCCAGTGCACATCCAGGGTATGCTCCAGTACCTCTGTCAGCAGTCTAACAGCATGCCACTCTCTCTTCAAAACCCCCCTCACAGCAGGTTGAAGGGCAGACAGCAAGAAGAGAAGGCGCAGTGTGAACAGGCCCACCTCATGGGGCCATGTGTGGGCCGTGGCCAGGCTGGCACAAAGACCACGAACCAGCTGCACATCCACGCAGACCTGCTGAGCTGCAGGACTGTTATACACAACATTGCAAAGGCACTTTAAAGCCTCCACCACAACCCTCTTGTCATCCTCTGACAGTGTCTGTTCCCGAGAGCTTTTCTGGTCAGCATCCTCTTCCTCTCCAGCCTGCAGCCTCGCCATCCCTGCTAGAATCAGCATGCCTTCCTTGGTGGCTACAGGAGCCAGTACACGTTTATCTCTGGACAGGATGCGGAGGGTCTCCAGGCATGTCTTCTGACAGCTGGGCTGCACCTGTCTCCCAAGGACGGTCAGCACATTCTGGCACAGCTTCTAGAAGGACGCAGAGACACAGACTATGACTATGAAACATATTATGTAATAAGAACCTGCTCGGTTAGATGGTACTCACACTCCGCAGGATTTCCTCCTTTCGGTCAAAAATGAAGGTTTGAGCATTCTGCAACAGAACGGATGCTCAATGAGGACACCAAACAAGACCTACACGTGTTAAACCTGCACTGTCACATTTCTGAAACTCTATGAAAACTCCACGAAACGGATTTAATGTTTAAAACCTCAGAGAAACACGGAAAGTTTACTTAACACTGGTGATGCATTAGCAGGCAAGATTAGCATCATTAGCTCTACACTAGCGCTGCAAACAACGCCATATCGTTTACTTTGCTACGCTCACAGAGTGGGTGTACTGTTTCTCTAACGATGCAAAATTTTGTTTGACAAAACCAAAGATTCTCGCTCAGCAGCCTCGCAAGACGTTCATTTAACGCGGAGCTAGCTGTGTGGCTAGGTGGCTAGCTAACGTTAGCACGGGCGTTTGTTTTGGTTGAAGAAAAACGACCAAACACGCGGCTTACCTCTACATTATACTGCTGCAAGAGCTTCTCGGTTTCCTCTTCGCTGGCAGTTTCAAGCTGCGATAAGATGTTGTTCAAATCCATGGGGGCTATCTGAAAAGCACGGGGAGTTACCATTGAGTGCTGTGCGGCTACAGCTAGGTGGATGACAGGCTAACTTGCTGTAGGTCTGCTGCTGTCAACAAGGAAACTCCCCTGAGTGTCTCCATCAGCTGCAGCAGGGATCTCCTCACTTGAGCCACTTTATCCACTCACATATTCCAGTAAACAGTCAGGACAGGACATGCGGAATGAATGAATCAGAGTACAGCAACTCCAATAATTTTAATAAACATTTAGTAAACTGGAAAAACTAGAAAACCTGTAAAACACGATCTGGTCTGAAACTCATTTTTGAGTTTTTGAAAATTTGAAAGAGAGGTTAATAAAACCATGTCCTGTCAGAGGTTTGGTCTGTCATTTTTTGGTCTTCATATTGATTAATCAAGTCTGTAATGTGTATAATTTATAAAAGTAAGCCAGATCTGAAAAATACAAGTTTACTGGCAAATAAGCACCCATTTAACCATACTGTCTCGTCCATATTTTTACAATGTTTTCTGGGCGGTATTAGAAATTATGAGTAGATATTCATTCTTATTTTAGATTTTATGAAGCAGTGGTCAATTTCAAGAAAACAGTTTGAGATGATTTGAGCTCTGTGATATGGTCTGTTATCCTGCTAGAAGCAGCTATCAGAAGATGGTTACACTGCAACAATACTCAGGAAGACTGTGGTGTTTAAACAATCCTCAGTTGATACAAAGGGCCAAAAGTGTGCCCACAAAATATCCCCACACCATTACACCACCAGCAGCAGCCTGAACAGGTGATAAAAGGGAGGATGGATCCATGCTTTCATGTTTAAACCCAATTTTGACCATAGCATCCAAATGTTGCAGCACAACGCAACAGTCATCAGAAGAAGGCATAATTTTTCAAATCTTCTGTTGTCCAGTTTTAGTGAGGTGGTGTGAATTATAGCCTCCGTTTCCTGTTCTCGCTGACCAGAGTGGCACCTGGTGTGGTCTTCTGCTGCTGTAGCCCATCTGTTTTAAGGTTCGATGTGTGGTGCATTCAGAGATCCTTTTCTGCATCCTGTGGTAGTAACAAGTAGTTATTTGAGTTAATGTTGCCTGGCCATTTTTCTCTGACCTCTGGCATCAACGAAGCATTTTCATCCAGACAACTGCTGCTCACTGAATATTTTGTCTCTGTCAGACCATCCTCTGTAAATCCTAGATATGGTTGTGTGGAAAAATCCCAGCAGATCAGCAGTTTGTGAAATACTCAGACCAGCCTGTCTGCCATGAACGTCACTTCAATCACCATTCTTCCCCATTCTGATGCTCAGTTTGAACTTTGGCAGGCCGTCTTGAGTAAATGTGTTGAGTTGCATCTTACAAACAGTTGATCAGGTGTACATAATATAGCGGCTCCCTTTTAAATCATGTTTTATTATACTTATATGTTGTCTGTGTTGTTTTGAAAATGTGCACATCAGTTTAAAGCTGTTTGCATGTTTTCTCTCCAGCATCAGCTCCAGAGACTGAACATTTTCCCTTCTTATTAGCCTGCGGAGTTAAAAAAGAGAACAAGAAAGTTTTGATCTGTAATAATAAAATATTTTCTGTAATTATAATTATTTTGACTGAGTTTCACAGAAACTATTGACTGCATAAGAAGTTTATGAGATGTGGTTTATGTGAGGGACTCATTTTAATGCATGCAAGTATTTCTAAAAACAAAAAAGGATGTGGTTGCTATAGTAACTGTCTAAGTGGTGCATTGGTGATATCAAAGATGAAACCTCCTGTGGCAGCACATTTCTCACACCTGATAGGATCAGAGATCATCTTCTGAGATCTTCAGCGGAAATTGATATTGACACTCAGGTCAGGTCATTAACTCGATTTTATACACTAACATATATATATATATATATATATATATATATATATATATATATATATATATATATATATATATATATATATATATATATATATATATATATATTGATAGATAGATAGATAGATATAGGGTGGCTTTAAAGTATTGGGAATAGCATGTAACACAGAGGATCTATGCACTAATAAATACAAACTGAACAGGGGTCAGAGGTCAAAGGTTAGAGGACTGAAGTGCAATGACCCCTGCACAGCAGGACATTCAATCCATAGAAATGAAACCCATTCTGCAGTGTGGCCCTTCTGCTACTTGCCCAGCCCCCAAGCATGGATAGAGAGGAGAATCTGCTTCAGAAAATGTTTCTGCTTCTTCAACAGCAGTGTACAGATTAGAAATCTGCCATGTGTTAAAGTGGAATGAGGGAATTTCAAAAACACAACACATTAGTAGTTACAGGATCCGTGTAATTGGGCCATAGGTGATAACTATTAAATGAATACGATGTAAAACAGCTTTGAAAGAGCAGATTTTAGTCAAGATTTTACTTCAGTGTTGATGCTGTGCTCATTCAATAAATAACATAATATTTATGATTTTTAAAATATCTGGACATATAGCGCATTATTATGCAAATCCCCACCAAATAAAAAAATAAAAGAGATGGAAAAAAGAAGACATTTGACAAGACTGACTCACGGTTTTAAATTTATGTGTCAACATATTTCCCACATACACATCAGTTTTAACTGTGATAGTTTAACAGTTACCACAGATGGTTTCCAGTGCTTTTATTTACAGAAAAGTGACTAGACTTCATGTTACTGTACACTTTGATATTTTCCCTTTTTATAAATACCCATAGGGTAATAGGTCCTCAGTAGTTTTGAGTGCATTATATAAAACACATAACCCTAAGTTAATGCGTCCTTTACTAGCCATACAAAACAGAGAACAAAGTACCAATAGTAACATAGAAAATAAAAGATACACCATGTTACAAAGTTACAGATAATACATTATATATATATATATATATATATATATATATATATATATATATATATATATATATATATATAGATAGATGTATATATATATATATATATATATATATATATATATATATATACACACACACACACACACACACACACATATATATATATATATATATATATATATATATATATATATATATATATGTGTGTGTGTGTGTCTGTCTGTATGTGTGTATAGTCACAGAAAAACAGCTGCAAAGCTTGCGACAGAATACATTTTTTCCTTTTAAGTCACAGCGTTCATCATTTTAAAAAAGTACCTAAGATAGAGACATCTTAACACTCCCCATCAAGGTCTTTCAAGAGTTTATATGGGTCACCTGTGATGTTTGGCTTTGGGCCACTGTTTGTATCCCACAAGGAGGTTAAGGCAGTGCAGTTCATCATCATCATCATCATCACCACTATATCACTGACATCATCGAGCCCCAGCACAGGCGTTTGCTGCAGAGGGCTAACGACAGGATGCTGCAGAACAACAGGAGAAGACACCGCTGTGACTGAGATTGTACAGCTTAAAGCACACAGAGCCGTCACTTGCTGACATCACTGGCGGCCAGCCTGTGGGACGTGTGTGCGCTGACCTCGCTGACAGGGGAAACTCTGGCAGAGGTGTACATTCCTTAAAACAAAGGCACAGCTTGGCAGCAGCATTGGACTCTAAAAATGATTTTGCTGCAATCTATTTTTTTTCTTCCATCGACCACTGAAGAAATTTTAATAAATCTCTGCACAAATTATCCCGCAATCATCAGATGTGATTGAGTGTTTTCAAATTGTCAGTACGTCCACACTGTGATTCCTCTACATTACATTGGCACATTTTACTCTCTGTTCCCTTTTTTTTCATGCACTTGATTGGAAGTGTTCAGAGATTTTGGACACAGTTCTCAGTTTAAAGGTTATTTGGCCCAGCCAGTGGTGGCCTCTCCATTGATGTAGGCAAAGCCAGGGAAATGTTGTGAATGCTCATACTCTGAGTTCCTACGTGGGCCCAGAGGGGAGTACATATCCCCAGATGTGGCATAGCGGGATGAATGCATAGGTGGGCTGGTGTAACAGCTGTTAACCGGTGACACATCTGGCCATCGGGGGGTGACAGGTGTGGGGTGCAACCGAGGAGTGCTGCCCATCAGACAGGGCTCCATTCTGGACATCTGGCTGTTGAGCTGGTACTGTGGAGAGTAAAAGAAAGATTAAAGTTAATTAGTCTAGTCATACTAGTCATACTCCGCTGGAAGCATGGGGGCAACTCGGGGTTCAGTATCTTGCCCAAGGACTGGAGTAGCCCAGGATCAAACCGGCTGTACCTCCTGAGTCACAGCCACCCCCAAGTGATGGTAAAGGGAAAAGTGTGGCACACAGCCTCCTTTAAATGCTATTTTCTGTTTTTCTTGATCTGAGCTTTAGAGGAGCTGTTAGGTGTTTACAGCCTTTAAGTTAAGATAACTCATCTAACTTTCTGCCTGAGAACAAGTAATTTAAATGCTGCCCTCTCTGCACTGCCAGGAGTAAACTGTGATGTTGATATGATCCCCCAGATTCCCTTTTCCAGAGGTCTCAGAGATCTGAAAGGTGCCCCACGGCCCTGCTGATATCATATTTGATGCAGTATTAAGCATATAATATTGGGTGCAAACTGACCCTGCCGCTGATAATTTCCTGTCAGGGGAAATTGCTTCACAACTTAGGGCACAGTGGTCAAAATAGAAAATTAAGCCACTTAAGAAAATGAGGGTTTCACAAAAAAAGTCCCTCTGCGTGTGTGTTATATCTGTTGCCTGTGGTGACTGACCTCAAACAGACTAAATCTGCCTCTTGACAAAAATACTTTGGACAGATTGAGATCCGGCAAAGTTTTTGGACTGTTTCTGCTCCATGTCCAACCTCTCGCAGTGACAAAGTGCAGGCATTGTGCCCCATTTAAGCTCAGACGGGTCTAAAAAAAAATGTGGAAGTAGACCCTTTTCTCACTAAATATAAACACGACAGTCGAGGCCATTATCAGGGATCACGGCATGGAAAAAGACAGTCAGTGCAGAACAGGCGGCTCAGCTGCCTCTTGTTCACAAGCAGAAAAGAGACCATTGAATAACAATATTTTAATAAACGCCCCCTTGCCCTGCTCCGTGGCTACTGGCTCAGACAGATGAAGAGACTATTGAGAGCTGGAAAGAGGAGTAGCAGAGCAGGGCCCCTCTTGGCCCCGGCCGAGCCACCTTTCACTGTCTGCTTCCGCTGTGTGGAGAGGGTGATTCAGGGACTTTTAGAAACAGTGCGAACGCTGAGGCCCAGCTGATCTCCTCTCTCTATAAAGGCAGCAGAGGCTGGAGGACCCTTGACAGGAAATTGCCACCAAAAGAATAAAACTCACTCTCTACATGAGCTGTAACATCAGTGACTCCATTTCATCCTAATAACCTTTTTTTTTTTTTTAGCCTTACATTTAAATCTATTTATTCACTTGAAAGGACAGCTCAGATGCTGATGTCAGTCTAATCATATTCTCTTTCACTTGAGCCGCTCCTAGCATCGTCACATTCAGTATACCAGCATCTGGATATTTTAATTCATGCTGTATGGGACCTAGTTACATATTTCAGGGCTCATGTAATGCATACAATTTAGATAGTAGTTACATATTAGCCATTCATACACAGTATTCAACATCCCATGTATTATGAGCTTCATGTCTCAACATCAACTTGCAGCTTCTGATCATTCATGAACTTTTTAAGGTTTAAAGATTAGAAGATATGCAAAGAAAGGCTAATCACCTACAACTTTAAACTGTCACATTATTGTCTTAATCATAATAATCTACAAACACAATACCTGTTATATGATAACATTTTAAAAGTGGGCAATCTGTTTAATGAATACTTTTATTTTTGAATGTTTATTATGCAGATGATAATCCTGGCTAAGGTGATGAGGACTTTTATGATGTCTAAACAAAAAAAATTGCAGTATTTTTCATACTGTGGTGTTGCTACTTTTAATTAAGAATCTTGTCGCTTTCTTCCTCTTTACTTTGTCTGCCACAGTTTAATATTTTTACCTCCAGGTTGCCAAAGTCTAAAAGTGTTTAAGATCACTCAGACAGTCAGAGGTTATCTTTGGAATCTAACAAATCGTTGTATACTTGTGTACAATGATAATAAAGCTGAATCTAATCTAATCTAATCTAAAAATGTCTTGCCAAGTGTTTTGCTTGTTTTCTTTTATTTTCTTTTATCATTAAAATGTAAAATATATGAAAGAAATTTATATTATTTAACATTAAAAGGTAATTAAATTAGAATAAAAAAGCAGAATAAACTGATTTGAATCCATCTGAACTGCTACCAAACCCCATCCCCAAGCGACAGAGCCTGACCTGTCCAGATGAGCGGTGGTAGGCGGAGTAGTGCAGGGGGGATGGGATCGCCGGCTCATGGGCCAGACTCGGGTACTGGCTCTGGATGGAGTGAGGATGCTGGTTGGCATAACTGCCATAGTTGTAGCTACCAGTATACCTAAAATGGAGTTAAGCAGTCACAATTCAGTAAATATAATAAAATAAAATGTAAAAAAAACGTATTCTGATGTTGTAATCATAATCACCCGTGCTCCTCCCTGTGGGTGTAGACTGGCATCCTGTGGGCAGAAGATGGAGGGGGGACTGGAGTGCTGCTCCTCATACAGGACAGCTGCTGTCCGGCCTCTGGAGCGGAGCCACCTGCTGTTGTCACTGTGTATGTAAGGGACCAGGTATATGACTGAACAGCGCCTGGTAGACACATATATGGACACAGAGACAAACGCTTTGGCGCAGAGGAACTACGTTAAACTCTGCTTATTCAGGTCTTTTGTACGTGAGTCGTGTCTCACCTGTTGTGGCAGGTACTCCGGTGTACTCCGGGGACACGGCTGCTGCGGGGGAGCTGGCCAAGGAGACGCCCACAGAGTGGACTGACCGAGCGGGAGAATAGGATCCTGGAGACGGGGAGGCGGGGGCATTTTCTGTCAGTGTAAATTCTTCCTCTCTCTCTGCTGAAGGCGTCGGGAGAAAACAGGTTGTTATACAAGTTTAATGCAAGAGGGACGCTGTGTCTGGTGTTCAAGAGCCAGAACAAATCTGCAGTTAGACAACAAACTCTTTTTGTGTCACAGAAAAGACTCATTCTTAATTATTCATTACTGCAGGTTTACTGCAAACACATGCATAACTTTACTTTATTCTATAAAAAATAAATAAACCATTTATGACTGAGAGAACTGAACAGGAACACTTTACAGCAGTAAAATCTTGGACAAATAAGAATAAACTACCTCTGTTGGTGTTTCTGGATGGTGAACACCACATTTAGGTTGCAAAATAAACATCATCATAAACACATCTAGGTATATAAAAATTACGTTTTAATGTTTTACTTCATATTGCATTTTAGCAGCTTTTCTCACTACTGAAGAAGTTTGCTTCCAGCACTTGGAAAAAAAAAAATCAAGGTAGAGCAAAGTGTTAATTTCAAAATATTATCTCAAAATTTCAACTTATTGACTCAAACTGCCAAGTAAGTTGAAATTTTTAAATACCTAACCCGAAATTTTTAGATAATGACTGGAAATTTTGACTTATGAATGCCAACAATTTAGTTTTTTCAGTGGTGGAAACAAGCGTCTGTTCTCAATTAATTTATTTTTGTTTGATTAAAAAAAATGTCAGAAAATATAAATTATATTACATAAAGAAATAACACAATATGCCTCATCATTTTTTATTGGAGACTGTCACATAAAACAAAGGCAAATTCTCAGAAATTCTAAACTGAAAATGGTAAATCTTATGGTTTTTTTTGTTTTTTTTAAAAAAAACAAACATTTAATCAAACATAAATTCCCTTACTACTCAACTCAAGTAGCTTTTATTTATGTAGCACATTTAAAACAACCAAATTGCTTTCCAGGCAGATGGATTTATATTTTAGGTTTCAAAAACCATAAATATTAACATAAACAAACATAAAAATAAAAACCAAGCAAAAATTGCACTAATGATAAAAATATGATAAATAAATAGAACAATATAAATAAACCCTTGGATAAAAAATAAATAAGTATGTAAATAAAATCTAATAATAGAAACAACAGTAAAAAAAAGTAATGAAAACATTCACAGCGGGCTTGACAGAATCATGAGGGACTCAGATTTGACTCAAAGTGAAAATAGATACTTAAACTAAACTAACTTTATCTGATTTAATATCGTTGGCCTGGTCGTCTTTAATTTTAGGGGGTAGACGGGTGGGAACTGAGAGAAGATTCTGGAAGGATGACTTTAGTGACATGGAGGCAAATTTGGAGTTAAAAGGTCCAGAGAGGGCTTTAAAAACAAATCATAACATTTAACATGAAATAATTTCTGTATTTCATAGAAACTGAGCTGAAACCAGATTGATGTGCTGTCTTTTAATTTCACCAGTTGGAAGTTGAGTAGCTGCGGTTTTTGTTTTTTGTTTTGAACCACTGAAGAAGACTGAAATTGGACAATCCTGTACATGGGGAGTTAAAGTAGGCCAGCTGAGAGGTGATGAAGGCATAGACAAAACTGACAACACTACTGAGTTGACTAAGTGCCTTAGTTTGGATACTCGTAGAGCTCTAGGGAGAGGGGCAAATAAACTTCAGCTTGACTATCACTTAGTAGAAAAATGTTTTTTTTTGCCATCTATAATTTGAGATCATCCAAACAGTCAAAGTTTAAGTTCCAAGTGTTGGAACTGTCCGGTGCTGTCGTCACATTATCAGCCAACTTAATTTCTTGGTTTTGTTCATGCCCGTAGCTGTGCTGTCTCCTATCACCTGCAGCTAGAGTTCTCACCTGTGCTGCCCTCGCCTTTCATGGCCCTCATGAGGTCGTTAGCCCTGTCCTGACAGTGCAGGGACTCCAGCAGGTAAAGCACATAATCGTCAAACATGAGATGGATCAGGTGGAAGGAGCCTGCAGACATAGTGATGAAAAGATAATCAAATACTAAAAGTGTTTATATGGAATTAACGAGCAGCATGGCCACAGTGAGTCGGTGAAACCAAATGAATGTCTGTCCAGAATGTAAATGATTACAACCATTGGCATTATGACATCACATCCTGCAGGCTTGACAGGACGGGCCGCCTGGTATTAAAAAGGAGCGAGCACGTTTGTTTCCGTGTACCGAGTCTGTGCCAGAAATATGTCAGCTGACCCCGGAGGTCGCATGAAAGATGAGACCCTGGCATGTGAGGGAGTGTCACAATTGTGTCATTGTGCCGGCTACTTCTGCTGCTGCTGTGTGCATAATAAACACTTGTGGCCATTCAGGGGAGCTGGGTGTAACACTGACCAGTCATAAAATGGAAAAGACAGACAAACGCATTGGGAAAGGGGAGGGGTGGCCTTTGTTAATTAGCTGTTTGTGCACAGAGTCCTGCTTTATCAAAACACTGCAACCAGCTGTGTCTTTGATATTCACAGACAGGGACCAAGGAGAGGAAAGAGAAGCCATTTTCTTTTCTTTCATTTTTACTGCTTGTCATTTACCGCAAACCGTGGTTGTGCACAGCAAGCTGTTAAAGCAGCAGCCATTTCACTGGTTACTACACTCTCCTCATTTCAGAGCTGAGGATAATCTAGCATTGATCATTTGGTTCGAGATGAAAATGCACTTCATGTATTTTTATTAGCGTGATTTGGCTCATATCAGGGTTGATATGTGGAAAATCAGGAGAACATGTTTTAACTTACACCAGGTAAGTGAAGAGAAGTCTAAACTTATACTTTAAAAAAAACTCCAGTTGCTCTAAAGGGAATAGCTATTGGGAAATATATTTCTTTTTTCAGTGGTTTTCAATGGAAATTCTTCCGTGTACATGCACAACACCGTAAATAAATAACACTGTTACAGCTGTGTGTTTTCTGTTGAATAAAGGAATGATAACAAAAGCAGAAGTAGCTCACCAAAGCTGGGAGCGCTGTGCAGGGTCATATCCCGGATGACTCTAGTACCAAAACATGACCACATCAGCAGGAACTGTTGGGCCACCTTCTTCAGGCTCCCGGGCCTCTTCCCTGCCACCTAGAGAGAACATTTCCATGAGAAAAGGGGGAAGGGTGGGGACGCTGGGTAAATTAACCCCCGGGTCCGTATTGGAGCTTAACCCTCAGGAACGAAAAACATGTCAACAAGTCAACTATTTAATTTGCCCTTGGGGACACGCCTTCCTATTGAACTATTGTCTGAGCGGTCCAAGACGTTGCCGCGGAGACCAAATTTTACAAGGCAATATCTGGCACATAATGGATGCAAATGGGAAGCTTGAAGACATCATTAACTGGGAGTACCACAACCTAAGTGTCTCAGTCTAAGAAAGACATGCAGGGAAGAGTGCTTTCAGCCACAGGTGTCTCTAAGCGGAGGATTATCAGAGTTCTCATCATCAGCATGAAAAATATGTACTCTTCACCTGTGCAGCTTACACTATTGAGTGTAGAGTGTTTAAACAACAATGCAAAAATGAAGGAAAAGGTTTGTTAGCCTTCTGACCTTGACGACGCAGCGATCCACCATTGAATCCAGCCACTCGATGTAAGCCTCGATTGGAGACTGCTCCTCCAGCAGACGATCAAACTCCTGATACACTGTGACACGAGGGAACATTATGTACCATGTTATGTTAGAAGAATACAAACAGCACCTTCACCTCCACAGCAGCTTCTACGTATGTGTGACCTCTGACCTTGTCAGGGCTTATTCAGAGAAACGAGGGTGCAGTGAATTGGAGATGCTCCACAGGGTGTTTGAGAGCAGATTGAACTTGTTTAACCTTTTGCTCTTCGTCATTAACGCCCTGACTCTGCTGGTCGTGGGAATGACTGTCCCTCAGTGGGTCGTTCGTGTCAAAGTAAAGTGTAATTCTCTGCCCGTCTGGGTGTGTCAGAGTGACTTACAGTGTATAATAAGCTGCCTGTGCTCCTCCTGCGAGTCCTCCATGGTGTAAAGTGTCTGCTTGGTGATGCTGTTCAAGTCCACATTCCTCCAATCCTCTAGCATTTGAAAGGTGATATCGGCACTGTTTATCACAGTCCGTGATGCCTTGGGACAGATAAGTCAACATTATGACAAACCCAAGCATACCCACATCCCTTATCAGCTTTGTTCTTTCATATGGATTTTATTAAAAACATTCAGACCATGATAGGCACCTGACATAGATGGTTTAATGATGTTTGCCGCTTTAGAATCTGAGAAAATCTCCTTGATACTGAAATAAAAAAGGAGGGGGGGGGAGACAGTCAATCCTATAAATCTTTTTTTAAAAATACAGAAATATAAAATCCATACTTGCTTAAGAAGCAACCAATCATGTTTGTTTATTTAATACTTACATTCAAATTTGATATTCCTCAGGTTTTCTGGAAGCTCATGAAGCGCTATCTTAAGCCACTCATCGAGCTGTTTGGCAAATTTTCGAATGACCTGAGTTAAACTGTGCAGATGAGAAACAGAAACACATTTAATATCTGAGACAAAACATGTGATTTCATTTAACAAGAGTCACAACTAAAAAACACAAATACTGTAAAAAATATAGCTGCGTAAGCTGTGCACAAACCAATAAACACACAAGCAGTTAGGTTAAACCACGATATTACTGGTAATGCAACAATTTAATGCACAAATAGAGTAAAGGTTTTTACATCCAGTTCAGGCCACAGTAGAGGGAAATGGACCAAAATTTCTCCAGCTGAGTGTTATAACACACTCACCTATCAGGCAGTGCTTGCAGGACAGTGGGCATCAGCACCCCCGAGATGGCCTTGTAGAGGATGGAGTCACAGACACCGACTATGTTCACCACTGTGGGGGAGCCGAGGACAGGAAGCATGTGGGGGGGCATGCCCTGCCAGAAGTGCAGCAGGAAGCTTTGGACCTGTGGACATTGTACACAACGCAATATTACAAACATATGATCAGCAGACACCGAAACAGACTTTAAAGCGATCATTTAAAACAGAAAAGGCCTTGCCTCGTCAAAGTTGGCTCGAATAACGGTGTCCAGTATCCTCTGACAGTGCGTTCTGTACATCATGATGAAGGTTGACACCTATGGGCAACAACAGAGTATTAATCTAATTGCATAACAAACTTAACAGCTTTTTTTTTTTCCTCTTTTGGGAAACTAAAAAAACATGCTGCAAAAACAAGAAGATAAATCTTGAACAAAGCATGTGAACCAATAAATAGATGTTACAGGTCTAGGCTTGAGCGGAGTAATATAAAACGAGCTTTAGAGATCAGCAAAACACAAACCATTTAAAATCATGGCCCCCCTTTAAAAGCCGGACAGCTAGTGCCTGTCCTTTTGTCCACAGCTAGATCTTATTATCTCCCCCAAAAGATTAAGAGTTAGAGAGGAGCCAGCATATAAATCCTCAAGGTCCTTCTCTAAACGCAAACCCACTGAAGGTCCCGGGGCAGATAAAAGAGCCAGAGGGGGCGCAGAGCTGGTGAGATGGCAAGGAACAGCAAAGGGAGGGGGGTTGTGGGGGCGCTGGAAGGATGGACTTTTAAAACTCCTGTTTACCCTTTCTTCTGGCAGGCTGGCAGGCAAATTTAGGTCTTTGACATTTGGAAACTCTGGCAGGAGTGTCCCCAGTTTGGAGCGCGGTGAATATGCCACTGTCTGCTTCGTGACCTCTTTCTTCCCCGTCTCGTTCACCCACGCCGCTCCCTTTTTGGAGTACATCACGTCATAATACTGGGAGGTCTCCTTCACCGCTATACCATAGTAGTGATACCTGAGGAGGAGCAAGGGTAAACAGATCAATAGAAAGGACATCTTTCTATCAATGAGAAACATATTTTATACAGAAGAAAAAATATTTATATACAATTTGCAAATTAACCTTCTCAAAGTGTGTTTTAGTATTTTGTATTTTTAGTTTTTTTGATTGAATACATGGATTTTGATTTTAGAGGATTAAACTAACTGCCTATCACATTTTTTGAAAACTAAAAAAAAACATGCTGCAAAAACAAGAACAAAGCAGGTGAACCAATGGATAGATGTTACTGAGTTAGCCTTCAGCAGAGAAAAAAATAACACACACACACACACACAAAATGAGCTTTAGGAAGAACGCACTCACAACAGAGATTTTTAAAAAGAGAACTACAAGAACATAAAATAAAATAACAAAATACAGTTGTTACAGGTGGCTTTGAAATGTTTTTAAACTGGGGAACTGACTCAGGTGCTCTAAAATAAACTGGAACAACTTACTTAGACTGCCCTCTTGTCCCCAGTCTTCTGGTAGTTAGTGCTGGAAACTGTTGCCTTATGATCTGTTTGTTGTGAGAGAGAAAACAAAATATTGATGTATTTTCTGCAAGAAAAAGAAATGGTGAAGTTGTGGCATAAGGAGCATCTCTATTGCAGGAAAAGACTGTGTGTATTTTACTTATTATTGGATAAATATGTATTTACAGCATGCATAAGTCAACAGAATATACTGCACTTTATCTTTAGCTCTTTTTGAGAAAGTGTTTAATAAAGTCTCCTAGTTGTATCCACAGGGAGGTCCATAAAGAAGAAAAGCTTTCAAAGCCTATGTATTTATGACATCCAGGGGTATTACCTCTCCCCTCCCACCTCCATATCTACAGCCTCCCTGCATCCTTCCACCCACCCATCCTCACTCCTTCTCTTTCTCATCTCCACTCCCTCCTTTCCTCTCTTTTTTTTTTTTTGTCCAAAGAGATTGGCTCCTCAGTCCAGCTCCTGGTGCAGAAACTTTAGCAAACAGTGTAGCTCTCCATTGTGTGGGATGAAAAAGAGGCCAAGCTGTGAAGTTTCTGTCAGGCCCCGCTTGATAAATGAGCAGACAGGGAGGCAGTCCGGGCCCTCTCTCGTTTTTTTGTCCTGAATCAATGAAGCCTTCCTAAAGGACACCCCACACTGCTCCAGCCACTGATCTAACATTCCGCAACATCTCACCCTTCCAAATTTCCTTTAATTACACATTAATCCAGGCCCCTTCTCTTTTTCAATATCTTCCGACAGGAGCTGTGGAGGGGCGGGGGTGGGCTGGGGTTGGGGGTTGGGGCTGGAGTCCAGGGTACAGGGGATGGCTGGGGGTAGGAAGGCTGAGGAACTTCTTGGGGTTGTGGGAACAGACCAAAGCACATCACCGTTGGCTCTAGATTATGTGTTCAGCAAGGGACCGCAGAGCTTTGCTTCACACTGAGTCTGATCTGATATAACTTCAACACAGCCGCACAGAACCAACCCAGGCATGCAAGGGCCAGACTAAGGCTCACGGCTGGCTGAGCAGAAGACCGCCTTGGTTTCAGTTATTTATCAGTTATTATATCTGTTTTGCAGAGCATCTGCAGCATCACTTTATTATGACTTACTTTAAAACTTTAAGCATTAAAAACTGAAAAAAATAATAATCTTAGCTCAATTAATCAAACGGTATTTCTCAGATAAACACTCCTTCTAGAGTTATAATAGATGCAGGTGTGAATGATCATGCTCCAGACTGTCTGACCTTCATCATCACTCAATTTTGAATGTCACCTTTCCAAAGCTGGCCGCATTCACAGGCTGCGTGTCGTGCTTTTCGCTGAAGTCTAGGTAATGCATATAGAGGGCACTTCGAGGGATGCACACACCTTCGGCTATCTCGTAGTTTTCCTCCAGCCTGTAAATGACAAGGGGAAAGGTCATAAGGACATTTGGAAGCTTGTGCATGGTTTTATGATGAACAGGGCATTTAAAAATGAATGTAATCTGACATGAAACTGCACAATGTTAGTCATTTCATTAGGTGGACAGATTAAACAAGATTATTTCATTAGGGCTACTTTTCAAATACAGTTCAAGGACAAGTTTATGGTTCAGAAAAAAAAAACCCCAAAAATGTAAGACACAATAATAACATGAACTACATCGAAGTAAAAGCTCACTCATACAACAATATTAAAGAAGCACACTGTTGCAGTGATTTAACACAGCATTTTCTTACAGCAGCATTTATTATAAGGTAAACTGTCTTGCATCCCAGCAGCTTTAACTATATAATGGCACAGCACAGGTATTGTCTCACACAAGGCATGACAACACAGACATCAACACAGACAATAACTACTCCCTCAGGAGCTGTGGATCTGACATGTCCAACACTCATTTTCCCTGCAACCTCATCTCATTAACAGCTGAACAGTGAACAAATTCAGAGGGAAAGGTCACATTGAAGAAGAACAGCTGTTTATGTGTCAAATGTTCCCAATACTGGAGGTCAGATTTCATCCTACTTTGATTATTAACAATGTGCACCACACTTGTTAAATGATTCACGTTAAAATATTTACACGTGTGAACTATTCAAATCTCCATTAAAACAGTATTTTTGCTGTTAACTGTTTCCCAACACAAAACACAAACACTTCACATTAACCTTCTTAAGTAATTAGCATTTCAGACGCTTTTGAAGTATTCTGCCACCCAGTGGTTCAACAAGGGAATTACCTCAATATGTCAATGTAGCTTTTGAGCCCATTCCCAAACAAAAACATTTGAATGTCTAACTCACTTGCAGATGACCAGGACTCTTCTGCATTTTTAGATTTCATCCCTCAAATCATTTGTGCACATCTCACATCTTAAAAGAAGAAGAGTGGAATATACTTTAAAAAAAAAAAAAAAAAAAAAGGGGACCCACAAATAAGCCTTGAGGTACTTCAACAATTTAAGCAGTGTATTGTTTTCTGTTTTATTGTTTACCATTATTTTTGGTTCACTTTCATATTAAAGTGGATTTGCTCATGATTTCTGTAAAAATCTCTGAAATCTAGAAATTATTTTTAAATTAACCAATAAGGGCAGCACTTAGCGCAAATCTTCTGTCTGGACAGAGGAAGAAAGCAAAAACACAGTGGTATGAATAACAATGGCTGGCTGATTTTTTTTTTCAAATGTTTGGAACAGCTGTCACTAAGAAATCCTCTTTTTTTGTAGCAGTAGTAGCCAGACAAATCCCTCCCTGCTAGTTTCAATAAATGTGATGTTTATCCTAAATGTAATGTTTGAACAACAATCAACAAAAGAAAGAACGAAAATAAAGAAGCAACAGACAAATTAAACCAAAGTTAAGTTTGGCCATTCAAACAGCTGAACTACACATTAAATGCAACCACTGAAACTACAGCATGACTTAAATTTTTATTTATATAACAAATGTTTCAAGTTTCATTCTTAGCCTGAACCCACTTCTTTCATTTTGAATTAAAACATGTTTCCCATGGCTTTTCAAGCAAAATAACAAAAACACAAAAATTACAAATGTACTAGCATGACTGTAATGCCAGACATATTTACTCTTAATTGAACATCCTAACTGCTTAACTGTATTTCACTGTTTCTTAAAGCATGCATTATAACATTTTTAGACTGTTTTTCTCCATCAAATCCCCCATTTATCTCCCTTTACACCAGTGTAGTATGAGAATCAATCTTCATATCATTTAAAGCAGTGTCAGGACAATAAATAACTAAATAAAAGAGACTTGATATGAAAAGTAAAAATGTTTATAATCATTACAGGAGATTTTTATATCCACATTTATGTCCAAAATGCTTCTTTTTAAATCCCATAATTATAAACACTGCACTGCCACACTTGGAGTTTGTATTTCATGTATGTGCATGTGCATTTTGAGGCTGCAACTGCAGTAAAATGTTTCTGTAAAGCTATATCTAAAATAAATTTTCCACAGCTGTGCAGAGTAACCGGTGTTCAAAGTGTCATCAGTGTGTATGGGCGACATTTAAGACTATTTAAATGAATGTGAATTTCTCTGACATGACTGAAAATAATGACAGGATGAAGACAACACAACCCCTGAGCAGGATTAAGAAAATGAAAACCATGCTGTAATGTGTGCATCATTTTTAATCTGTACAAAATAAAACTGATGGTGGTGGTCACTGGCTGATTTAAAGGACTGTTTGACATGATTTTCACATTAACTGTAGAATATATAATAATATATTAAAAAGGCTGCTGTGTTTTAACATGTTGCAGCTATTCTCTTTAAATGATGTAAGAATTTTTTAAATAACTTACCATTCCAGAGTAGCCGGTGTTGAATGTGGTTTAGAGGCTCTGTTATTTTCTTTTTCTTCATCTGGAACATGAACACGTTGGGCTTAATTAAGTAATTATGGCAAAATGACATAAGTGTGGCACAAACATACACTTATTATTTGTTCTGTAGCTAAATGACATTTTCTGAAATTTAAAAACTATGTGTAGTCAGAGTACTCAGGGCAATGCAGTTGGTTCTGCTTACGTTCATCATTGGACATGTTCCCCAGAGACGTGTGGCTGGAGTATCGCTTACTCTCACTCTCATTAAGGCATCTTTCAATCCAGCTCTCTATAAAAAGACCACAAATCATCTTTTACTAACAACCTAATAAAATATGTTATTTTCATTATGATAAAAATTACAAAGCTTTTAAAAATATTTAGTTTACACTTTCATTCAATTTTTTTAATTAATCTTTAATGAAAATTAAAAAATACCTATTTAAAAAGTAACCTAATGTCATCCTGCAGTGAAACAGAGCCAAAGCTGTATTTACATAAACACTGCAAATCACTGCCTATACAGGACACTTTAAATGTCACTAATGTGACAGGGTGAGCTGACAACAATCGATTGTATGGGCAGCAGCGCAGCCCTGGCTCTATTTGACATGTTTTCACCAGGACGGCAGGAATCCAGCATTGTTCCCAGGAGACTACGAGCATACACACTTGCTTAAAAGAGCCTGTGCACATTACTGAAGCAGTCTGGTGGAATAGAGGCCATTGTCCTGTTTTAATTTCTACTTAGAAATAGCTCAACTGGTGTGCTTTCTGTGAGCGAGCAGCAGCAAAACACTGAGGCTTTCATGTAGAAGTAGCCTGATAGAGTGGAAATCCATTTCAAATTCTTTTAAAAGTTTCAAGAGAGGTATTCATACTATTCTTTTAATTTATTTTAGTGCACCAAAGTGTTTAAATTTTCCCTTTATGTTAAGCTACAACTTCTGCATGTCATAAACAGAGACGTGAATTAAAAGCATAAAAACTCAAATGTGATCTGGAAAAATTCACTGACATATTTGTGCAGTATTAAACTAAACTTTTAACCTCTGCAATAAATGAATATCTCTACACATAATATTTATTGAACCTTTTTTCTTTTGTTTGTGACAACATTCACTACAGCAGCTGCTGCAGGGACAGACTGCTGGCAGGATGATCCATTTGAGCCGTGCATTGAGGAAAACATTTTAAAGTTTTAAAAGTTCAGATCTGGCGAGGAATGACTGAGGAACGCCTCAATCTTCAGCACGTGCTGAGAGAAAAAGGCTGTCTGCTCTCAAAGTCCTGTCAAGAAAAAAGAAACCTAAAAACTTCAGAGGAGGATGTTTTTTTTACATAAATGTTTTAGTTTACTCTCCAACATCACACTGATAGATGATAAATAGCGTCACACAGAAATTGCATCATTTCCAATTCCTCATCATGTCTCATCCTTTCCCGTCAGCAATGGCTTCTTTCTAGCTTTAAAAAAAAACAAAAAAAAAAACCCTGGAAATGAAAGTGAATCCTCTGAAGTGAGGCTAATTCTCCACAGAGGCTCAGATCCCAAGCTTCATTTGCCACAGGAACAGATAAGTTGGGGATCTAAATAATTGGATTAATTTAATCAACAAGTGAAAACGGACGTTCACTCATTTATGAGCACACATTCAGGACTAAACTACATCATGCTATAAAATATGCTAAATGACAATTAAGTAACCAAGCTAATTTTTTTTTTAAACAAATCACCAGAAAATGTGTTTAATTTGACGGGTCATTAATCTTTTGGAAAGGACTTACCATAAGAAACAAATATTTCAGTGATAAATTCTCCCAAAAAAAAAAAAACAGTTTTAAAGTTGAAAAAAAAAGGGCTTACTTTGGCAGTTCTGTACTCAGTAAATAAGCTGAAAAGAGCAGGTGAACCATGATATGCAGTTGTCCTTTTTTTTTGTTTTTTGCTCCTCTCATAATTAAAAGTTTTCTAGTTTGACCTAAAAAAATAACAGCAAGAAACCACTTCACAGAACCAAGTGTGGTGATTCAAGGACTATTTCCTGCTTTTCTCTAATCAGTGGACAAGTGTATCCTGCATCTTCCTGTAAGTAAGAGGGACCACAAACACTCCACATAAGTAACTTCGGAAATTTAAAAGGTACTGAGCATCCGGACAGTCATCTGAATGTCTGCAGAGAAAGTTCCAGACTTACAGAAGCGCAGCAGCAGAAAACACATACAATTAGAACAGAAGCTGGTTGTGGTCCAGGCAGGCAGAGTTTAACAGGACTGACCTGTGGAATCCATATCAGGCTCCTCCAGCAGCCCGCAATGCATCCTCTTCCCATCAACGACACTGGCTCCTCCAAGAAAATGGCTTAGTGCACGTTTCCCCCTCCTCAGCGACTCTCCCCTCGTCTAGCTCTGTGTTTCCGTGACCACTGCCCGTCACAGGAGATGTTGAGGATCTGAGGTTCGCCCAAGAGAGGGGTGGTGTTGGCGGAGGAGAGTAGGGGAGGTGGGAATAAGGGTGGAAAGGAAGGGGGTTGGGGGTGGGGGGTAGAGACTCCAGAAATCCAGCGGGGGGAAAGCCAGACCCGTCAAAATGTTTGCTGATGTTTCATGGGAAAGGGGCTGATTTTATAGGAGCCCTGATGGGGACATGTCATTGATAGGCTTGGAAGGCTGATGAATGGCCCCAAGTCAGATGGGGATGTGGCAAGGCTCACTGGAAGTCTTTTGTGGGGCTGTTTTGAATAAGAAAAGCTCCCTCCCAACGAAAAAAAAAAAAGAGGCTTAGATCTACGCAGTCCTAACACTGTGGCCTCCCCGTCTTCCATTATGGCATTTAATATGTTTTTATACACCCCCTAGCTCCGAATAAACATACATCTCTACACAACCACTGCTCCTGCCTTTGCTTCTGGTTTTAACTCCCACTTCACATCCCTCAGACACTTGTTGCTGCATTTGTGCTTCTTCACATCTCATTCAAACCACTAAACAACTGTTGTGGTAACTTTTCCAGAGCTAATACACACATGTGCTCAGACACACATCTGATACATGATGAAACTGCATCAGTGTGAATGTTTTGGTGGAGTTCTCACCTCTTTTTGCAATCTTATTTTTGGTGAGCCTCTGAGAAGAGGGAACGGTCACAAAGGGGGGGAAGTAAAAGTGCAAAACCCGAGGCTGGGAGGGCTCTGATGGAGTGCCTGAGAGCTGGAGAAGGGAAAGCTGTGATTAGAATATGAATGGAACCGCAGGAGAGGGGGAGAGGAGAGGGGAAAGAAGAGGGGAGAGGAGAAAGGCGGATTATGGCTGAATTACTCACCACACCATGGAGCGCAAAGAAGGACTTTCACTCACAGTGCGCAGGCGTGGGCACCACTGCCGATACTCAATGACACATGGTGCACAGGACAGGGTGGCAGACACAGGGCCACACTTAGTTAGGAACGGGGTGAACATCCATTCAGGCTCAAACAGGAAGGAAAAAGCTGCTAGATTGGGTGAAAGGTCAGGAGATTTTGGGAAAAAAAGTTCCTATCATATATTCAGAAAAAAACTGCATTACTGACTTAACTTTCAAACTCTAGATGTTGCTCATGCAAAGTCATGACTTCAAAGGAGGACCTAATTAATTTCAGTGGCTCATTTTTTTCCAGCCCAGTCACTGTTATCTGCTTATTAGGGCCTCATAAAGTAGGACAGGTGCAGCCACTAAAAGAGGCCTTTTCCACCCTTCCTATACTCACACACTCTGCCCGCACAAATGGATGTGTTCTGCTTTTGTTCAGTGAAAAGGCCCCACTAGAATTGCGTGTGTATGTGTGAGTAGGGGGTATGATTATGCCACATACGCCAAGTTGATGGCTTTGAGGCTTCAATTTAAAGAGGAAATCACATGACTTAAAGGTAAGATCAACAAGGCTGCTGCTCTCCTCTACATGTCGAACACTGATGCAATCGAGCAAACAGCTGTCCGCGCAGCCCTTAGAAATCAAGTAAAACACATCCTCCACTATTTACTAAGACACTTAAATCACTCATATTTATTCTTCTATTGTCATAATCTGAGTGTGTTTTGGGTTCTGACCAATCAAAATAATAAGGGGACACAATCTTGTGAAAATGTGACAGCTAAGTCATCATTGATCTTAAAAAAAAGATCAACGAATCAAACACCACTGTATTATATATAATAAAAAACTCAATCAATATTGATTAATTCAGGAGATGAATTATAGAAACAACAGTTTTGTGCTTATTTTCTATGTGATTTGGTGTGAATTAGCTGCATCAAGATGTACTCATATCAGAACACAAACTAATTCCTCTTTCTGACAGAAGGTTTTAAATCACCAGGATTTCTGCACTGATAACTACAAAAATGTGCTCTGAAAGTCATCACATCAGCTGACAATGAGTGAGCAACCACTATTGACACCTGTAAATTCCAAAAGGTTCATAAACTTTCTTGGAACTGTATTTTAATGCAGTAACGCCTGTGTTTGCTCTGTTTGACACAGTTTATTGATTACAGCGATACAATGTATGTGCACGCCACCACCAGCATCTCTCTGTTTTATTACTGATGTAACATTGCATTCTTCATGATTTGGTAGGATGGTCATCACCACTTGCAGAAAACAGCACTGGTATATTTATATCAATAAAGCAAAGGGAAAACAGCAGGTTCTCGCTATACCTTCACATTTTCTGTATCTATTGTTGGAAGCATCATAAGGAGAAGCAGATGTTTTTTCATGGAGGCCACTAGTGTTTTTTGTTGTGAGTATTTGTGTATATCATGTTATAGATCTCATATTTTATGTTTTATTTGTTGCATTTTTAGATGTTTCAAGTTTGTGGTGTTGCCACGTTGGCCGGGTAAATCTCAGGCAGTGGCACTTTTTAAATCAGTACATGACTGCATTAGCTGCACTCCCAGGCAGCAATTTTTCAGTGATTACCTTTTTATCACTTAACACTGAATTAAATTTAGTTTCAGTTAGTTTCCAGAGTGGGTCGGCTCATTTCAGTCTTTACTGTTTAAAACTGCTTAATTTTATTTTTGTTAATCAGTTTCAGTGTTAGTTCTCAAGGCACGATTTAGAGAAAGGTATGGCACAAAACTTCATGAAAGCAGTCTCACAGTCTTGTAGACATCCAAAGTCTCAATAAATACATCCATCAAAGCCTCATCAGGCAAGATGGGATAATAAATTTCACCAAATTAATACTAAACCTAAGAATATTTCCTCTATATTTGCTTTATTTTAGTTTGCCAAGTTCACAAAATTGTTTCAATTAGGTTAAACAAATTTTTTTCCCACATCTAATAATAGTTTTTAGTTTTGATTTATTTAACTATAATAACTTTGATAATTTGTGAGCAATTAAATCTGATAGGCAGGTTCATGCATATCACTATTGAATGAGTTAATTTTTCATGTGCTGCCTGGTGTTGCTTCCAGTGATGAGAAAATGACATCCCACTGACACCTTGAACAGCGCACAAAAACATTTTGCTGAACAGTTTGTGCACTAAAACGCTGTATGTCCAAGGGAAAGAAAAAAAAAACATAAATGTGTGACACTCAGAGGAAGAGAGGAAAGGAGAGGAAGGTGAGCAATTATTTTAAAGGTAGCACTTTAAATCAGGTGACAATTTATAGACAGGAACTGTAAATCTTACATATAATCTCCTAATTTTGTATATATATTTTTGTGAAACTCCTTGATAGTTTAGTGTAAGCTACACTGGTTAATTTGTAGTATGTGATAAAGTTTACAGTGATGCTCTGTGTTGGACTAGTTACACCTAGACCACTGTTAATAGGTTATATCAAAGATAGCAGACATCAGTTTATATTTAAGGTGATGATGCTGAGTAGATTGACTCACTGAATTCTACCTTTTACACTAGGCTTTACAGTATCTAGGGGTTGGTAATCAGCCATATGTATAGCCCAGGTAACATCTGCTTACATCTTGTTGAATTCAGGTGGTTAAATCCACAGAGAGCAGTGAATATCAGAGTAGCAGCACAGGTAAGCTGTTCACAGTGCGTACACAAAGAAAAATCTACTGGGACTAACAAAACAAATTATTATTCGACTCATTTCCAAGGGATTCTTTTCACCATGTTGCACTGCTACACCTGACCTCCGAGCTCCCCCACCTGCCAAATCCCACTTTAACCCCTGCTTAACATTTATTAGACAGCAGAGAAGCAGAAAAGTAAAGGAGAGGAAAGTATCACATGTAATGCCCTCAGCTGAAGCATGGAGGTTTGAGCTTAAACACAAGGCCAGCTGGATGTCCAAAAGATCAGGTGAAAAAATACGTTTCAGGACAAGGAAGATAAAACCAGTGGCTTCCTGGAGAGTCGGGAAATGCTTTTAAATCTGGCAGCATAAATATAAAGAATAAAACCTTAAGAAAAAAAATTTTTTGCTCATGTCGTTCATTTTTCTGTTTTGATATTAGTAATTTAAGAAATCAAAGTATACAACAGAGAGCAGATGACTGCAAAATCATCTTATTTATTATGTACACAAAGAGAAAGAATCAGCATAAAAAAAAAACAGGAAAAAAACCTTCACATTTTAAAGACCAACAAAAATGTCTAAATGTCCTGTATTAGCCTCTTTCTTTTCCCTCTTTTAAAGCTCAGAATAACATCCACAAATTAACTTGACTCTGAACCTTTCACTCACACAGACCATTTCTGTCCCTGTCCTGCTCACTCATTGTAGCGCGACAGTTTGAGTCGAGGGATGATGTTCATGGACTGCAGCTCCTGGAAAAGCAGCTTGCAGGCGTACGGGATACGCAGGGAGGAAACATGGCAGGATGACTTACAGTAGTGACACCTGAAAGACAGAAATAGACCAGATGATTATGGAATGCTTGGATTACACAGATACCACAGATTTCCAGTTTAATTACTGTGCAAACTAAAAGAATTCACTTATTTCTGTACATATTAATGTGTACTGGGTTATATGTAACAGTAGCATATTTTATCAGCAGAAACACATTCTGATGCCTTGTTCAGCTTACCACCCAGAGTATCCCAACAGGCCACACTGCCCACACACGTCCACCTCAAAGGCATCGCTGGAGATCATGAGGCGCTCCAGAAGCAACATACTCGCTCCGTAGCCAATCAGACAGTCACGTTCCATCTCACCGAGACGTAGGCCTCCATCTCTGGAGCGACCCTCTGTAGGCTGCCTGTTACCAGGAGAGGCAGATTCAGGAAATATGAAGAAATTAGTTTCATAGTTCTAGTCACTAATCCAGCCTTAATGTCACCAGTGACTTTACCTGGTGAGAACGGCTCTGGGGCCTCGGGCTCTGGCGTGCATCTTGTCAAGAACCATGTGCTTCAGTTTCTGGTAATACACCGGTCCAAAGTAGATATAAGCTTCTAGAGGTTCTCTGAGGAAAACATAGAGGTCAAACACATCAGGCTAACATCCATCCATAAGTATGAAGTAAAAAGAAAAATGTAACTAGAAATCGTGCCATAAAAATCAATTTTTTTGTAATTTAAAAAACAGTGGGTGGTGGTGGGTGATTAAACTATGAAAATCTGCATTTTTTTAAGCTGCTCCGCAAATTTAAATAATGAAATATTAAAGATTAATGATGATGACGGTGCATTCAGACTTTGTGTTCACACGATCTTTTAAATGGAAAGAAAAAAAAACATGTTTACAGTCTGGACAGTCACTAACAAAGGCACTATGAGCAGTTTTTATTTTAGATTTATGAAAACATTCAACAAACTAAGAACTAAACCTGTACATTAGCTAAACTGAACTAAAACAGTGCAAATTAAGTACCCAGTGATTCCTGAGGTGACGTAGTCTTTGCCCTGGTAGTTGTATCCGGTAACGGATGAGATCCTCACACACATCCTTCACCTTGCTGCCTCCGAAGGCCGTGCCATAGTGAAAGCGCCCATCCAGGACCCCCGCCTTCCCAGCCAGCAGTTCGATCAGCTTTCCCACCTGATGAAGTTCAGAAAAACAGCAGCAGCTCTGTTCAGAACACAAATCTTTGGTGCTTTACATCTTCTCCTGCCACTAAATGTCTATATTAAAGTGTGAGATTCAATTACACATGTACTCCTCAGTGTTGGTGACAGCAGTCTAAAGATGACTGAGCTCAACAATTCCACTAAGATCGGACTCATGGGACCCCTGACCCCATCACACAAAGGGAAACACCTACTCCCATATCACTCCCAGGCCACAGAAACATCCTCCTGAGCCAAGCATTTCTGAGTCTTTTCCATGGAAACCAGAGCAAGCAGCAGTAAAGATCATTCAGGTTTTTACAGTGTATGAAACAGAGCCAAGTCTCATGTCATTCGCATTCATCACCATCCTACAGTTCACATGTACTGGCCCACGTTTGATAAAACTTCCACACACCGCTACAGGCGGCGGCCTCACTGGCAGCCGTCTCCGCAGCAACAAATATCTGTTTGTGAACAGTGAGATTGCTGCTTAACGGCGTCAATGGACGTGTGCTCTGGAAGCCAATGATAACCCAGAGAGAAGAGGAGCAGGGATAATGAGGGTTTTGTCACAGGAGAGCCGACACAAACTTATGAAGAGCGACAGTCACAGCGTCTGAGGTGATTCAGACTTAAGTCACACCAACCCCCCCCCCAAAAGCCCCCATAAAACAAAAACAAAAGCAGGTCCTCCATTAGACATCAAATAAACAGCTTTTCAAGGTTAAATGTTACACACAACATCAAAGCAGAAATGACAAAGCCATTCATAATTAACAGCCCTAAAAATAATCTGCAACTATTTTCTTTGTAGTTTAATCATTTGAGTCATTAAAATTGTTAATATAAATTATACATTCTACCTCAAGTAAATGTCTTTATCATCAGGCTTTTGAGACTTTACTGATTGAATGAATCAGAAAATAATTTTATTAACTGACAGATAAAACAATCACTAGCCGGGCCACTTGTGACTCTGTCGCAGGCATTTCACACTAAGTTTTACTGCATTTTGTTTTTCCTCTTGTTTCTTTGGGAGAAAACACTTTAAAGGACAAAACAAGAGAAAATTATTTATCAAGAAAACACTTGGCAGATGAATTTACAGTAAAAAGTGATAGTTTGTTGCTGCAGAATTTGAGTTTTCACAGCTGTGAAGTGTCGCACCGTCATTCTGGAGGGATATCCGTGAGGGTTCATGATGATATCTGGACAGATGCCCGTGTCACAAAACGGCATGTCCTCCTGTGGGACAATGAGGCCACAAACACCTGAAACGCACAAAGAAAATAAATAAAAATCAATGCACACATCTGGCAAAAATGCTTCCCACATGTGAGGATCTGAGGCTGTGCTTTAATTTCAGAGCAATGTTAAGACATCAGTTTGGCCTCACAGAATGTGTAATGGACATTTTATTACATTTTGAATTCAAAGTGTTCATTCAAAAATTTAAAAATGAATATAAATTTTAAAAGTAAGCTGCAGTTTTATTGTGAATCAAATAGGAAAAATCTGACTTTCTGACCTAACCGACAGCACCAGTTCAGCAAACTTCTAGGAACTTTGAGTGTTTGTGCTGGGGGGCTCTGTGTGGACCACTGGCAGAGCATGACATTTCCATACTCATGTGGACAGACAGGGACCTCTTTTGACTCACATGATGCAGGGGGGACAAGCACCCGGGTAGCCAGGAGTTTAAGTGTGAGTGTAAATGTTTGCTGAGGGGCCGAAGCACTCTTCCCTGGCTGTGGTAAACACATTGTAGGCCCATTTGCAAATGAAAAAAAAAAGAAAGAAAAAGGAGTGAAGAGAAGGAGAGCAGGAAGTGGAGAAAGGTGCTTAGCTGGACAGGGAGACCGGGATTACACACCCATGACTTTCAGTTCAAATCAGAGGAAGTGGAGGGGATCAACTGGAGAGGAGAAAACGAATCAGTGCACGTGGGAAAAATTCCCTATTAGCTGACCAGTCAGCGACGCAGCTGACTGCTGATGCCTTACAGGATGTTGCAACAGGATGTTGACTGGGAACAAGTGCAGTGATTACCAGGAAAGTCATCCAACGGCAGGAAGAAGGAGAAAAGCAAAGAGAAAAGGCGGGTAAGGCAGGGCCAGAAGAAACTATAAAGAGAAAAAAGGGACTAAGAAAAAGGCTGAATATCAGGTTAAAAGTATTGCAAAAGAGGAGTGTGAGGAGGAAGAAAGAAGTGGAAAACGGTGGAAAGAACTAGAGGGACACTACCAACAGCAGACATCCTTTGGTGTTGTTTGTTTTGTGTGAAAGTAAATGATAAAAGAGGCATGAAATCAGCAGAGAAAGGCAAGACAACAGCAAGGGTCCAGAGCCCTCCATCACAGCTCATACAGCTCCACATTGGCGGCTCACACAATAGGCCCCTACTACTGACAACCCCTCCGCCGCCTCCCCCACCTACACAGCTGTGTATGTGTGTGTGACCGGTAAATAATTAACTTATTCTGCTCTGCTGACCAGGACTTATGAGAGTAGTAATGAGAAGGTGGGAGATCCATCACTGGAGCCAAATACACTTCTAATTAAACACTTTTATATATTGATGAAGAAATAATGAATTTGTTCCTTTCAAAATATTTGTCAAACAAGAAAAAAGAATTGTTTCTACAGGCAGACAGACAACCACACTGAAGCAAGAAATGGAGGTTTAACAGCTTTACATTACTCTCTGATTAAACCTAGCTCCTCATCAGTTGCACATCTGGGTGTCTCCATCCAGCTAACCCCACAGTGACCCCTCTCCTCGTCACTATTTGAGACAGAAGACATTGTCCCATCGTGAGCTGACCGCCCAGTGCCCACCATGTTAATGAAGAGAGTAAATTATGCATGGCGCCAGTTAGCTTTTTGATTAAAACATCATACGAGCCCTCTATAGGGGAGGTGCTGCAAAACAATGGAGGCTGTAAACACTTTTTTCCCCCAGTAGCAGCAGAATACTGCTGGGGTGTAATAAATTTGCATAGTCTGGCACAGGACAAAGAGCCAATTAATTGAAAAGAGCTCTTGAAAGATGAGAACAGGGGGGCAGTGACAGAGCAGCAGCTACTGGGACTTGACTCAACAAATGCTCCAGCATGGTGAAAGATTTTCTTTTTTTGTCCAGGCGTTTACAAATGTCTCGCAACAGGTTGAAAACCCTGACCCTCTGTACCCTCTCTCCAGCTTTTTGTGAGCTCTGGTCTCAGAGATGGCCTTGTGACAGTGATGGGTTTGGTACCTTTCTGTCCGTGTCGACTGCTGAATTTGTCCCCTATCTCTGGTCTCCTGGTTTGCCTCAGGAGAATCTTGATGAGGAAAGCGTCTTCAGCATTGGATGAGATCATGACCTTCTCAATGTACGAGTCTGTTGACCCCTTATAGCTGAAAACAAAAAGAATAACCAACATGAGATGATTTGGACTTGTTGAGTCCTGTTTTTGTTTGCCTAGATGGATAGAAAAACTGAACAAATAGTTCCACAGTGAGGTGACACAAAGTGATGTGTGTGGGTGTGGTGCCTGGAGCTGACTCACCTGATGGGCACGTCTCTGTACTGGGGCTGGCCTGGCTGGGTACTGCCCTCCAGTGGTGTCTGTGTGACGGTTGGCATAGATTTGTTCACCAGCACCTGCTTGTTCTCCACTCTCTCACCTGAGCCATACAACACACAAACAATATAAGACAAGTTGGTCTAAATGCTATTAAGTGCCCTTTTACATGTGCTAATGTCAAATCTTTTATTTATTTATCCATCCATCCATCCATCCTCTGTCCCTTATCCAGGTACAGGTTGTGAAATTTTACTTATCCCAGACAACAAAAAAAAATTTGTTTTCAAACCTGGATCAAGAAATGTGGACTGTACCTTCTCCCCATATTTATTTTAAATTTAACCTAAAATGCCTGTAAAAGGATTTTTCTTTGTCTTTATAACACTTAAAACTTCCTCTTCATTGATGCTATAAAGACCAACCTGTCAGTCCACCTACAAAAGCTGCTACTCTTGGCTTCCTCCTAATGATGGATGTTGTTGCGCAAACCATAAACTGTATATGAAAGATGGAAACAAGCTCCCTGATGTTACCTGTGGTTTGTGGACTCCTGCTCCATCATGATGTTTTGAAACTAAACGTGATGAACGAAGGGTAGATCTGACTGAGAAACTGGGAAAATTGCATGCTCATTAGAACCCGACCAATACAGGATTTTTAAGACCATTTGTGATTTAAAAATCAGATAAATACGATTTGTTTCTCTTGTCTCTCCTTTACTTTGAATTTATTGGCGAATAAATGAAAATTGTGTGTGTGCGTCTGTGTGTAAAATATCAGCCGATAATATTGGCTGGCCAATATATCAGTCAGGCTCTAATGCTCACTCTCTGATTTGCTCGTTCCTTTTTTTTTTCCTCTCTTTTTTTTTTTTAAAGTATAATTTACTAAATTAACATGTGGCATTCAGTAGACCTTTGTACCACTGGACTTCTTTTTACTATCACAGGAGTCACCCTCTGGTGGCCATTGTGGGAATATGAAATGTTTAAGGCACGAATACTAGCTTCACATTTCAGATCCAAAAAGATGGTTAAATCCATTTTTATTAAATGTTACATTAAATGTTTCCCAGATTTTTCCTAAGACTCCAGCTCAACAGTTATAAATTCTACTAGCATCCTATCAAATCAAACATTTATCTCCTATTACACTTTGACTGATTGACTGGTCAACATACCCAACACGTTTCAACAGGAAATTCATCACATTAAAGAATCTCACATGGCCCTAAACATCATAAAATGGGCTTCACTACCCCCTGAGTGAAAAGTAAATCTTGACCACTATTAATTATACACATTTATTGGGAGTAAAGACGCTGTTAAGGAGCAGCAAACCATGTTGGGTTTCCTTCAGTCCTCCTGGTACTCACCGGGGAGCAGATCCCATCAGCATCCAAGATGCTGTGCCTCCAGATGGGTTTTCGCGTGGCAGCATCCAGCATGGGGCCCATTACTTTGTCAAAAGTCTGATTGGTGTAACGCCGCAGAGTGCATTTTGCATTTTTGTAGACAAGGCACCGTCCAAATCCTGGAAGCAAACGTATTTACTGTTGAAGATTAGACTTTATATCTTCTAGACTGATATTTTGTAGCATAAAAAGACTAGAAGATTAGAAATTCTTCAAGCCAGACAGATCTCACACCTCTGTCCAGTGAGGCTTTGTTGAGGACCAGAGCGTCCTCAATGTCGTAGCCGCTGTAGCTCATCACAGCTACGGTAGCGTTCTGACCGGCCGGCAGCTTCTCAAAATCAATCAGCTCGATAGTTTTTGTTTTAACCATCGGCCTCTGAGGATAAGCCAGCAGGTACATCAGAGTATCAATACGGTTTCTCTGATTGTAGCCGATAGTCCCTGGAGAGAGGAAACACAAAGATTGGATTGGATTGTAATTAGTGATTTAGGCCACATCTTTATAATTGTCAATAAATCAATTTTTAGAGGATTAGAGGCTATTGCTTCCTCCTAGTTAGCCCTCTCTCATGTTATGGCATAAAGTTTGACCGCTTTGGAAGCCTTGACATTTGTCAGATGCTATTACTTCACAATCAGGCTACAAGAACAGAGTCTGTGATAACAGGGCTGGGCCACACAAACATATTTGCACATCTATGGGGCTGTTCATACAAAAACAGACAAGGAAGAGAGTATTAGGCCAAATATAGTTCCAGTCAGTGTTTTTGTAAAGACTGGGGAAGAGGAGGAAGGGACGGATGGAGGTAAAGTGGAGGGGTGGGGGCGACCGCAGTACTTACGAATGTTAGTATGGCCGTTTGGGGAAGTTCTGGTTACCAAGGAGCTCTGGGTGCACACTCAGTGGTCTTTTGCAGCTGAGCACACTGACCCCCCGAGCACAGCCAGAGCAGACACAATGAATTGCTAATGACACTCTGGGTGACTGGCAGGGAAAGGGCCTCTGCACACACAGCACAAAAGAGAACCTACGCAAGCGCCCCATGTTTGATGTCCATGCTCATACACACACACACACACACACACACACACACACACACACACACACACACACGAGACACTCAATCACACATACAAATGCATTCTGACAAGAAGTGGTGCAGGAGTGGAGTTTTGGGGGAGACGAACCAGCAGGCTGCTTGTATCTATACTGTTTGTTATTCTAATGTCCTTTTGTATGATTTTAACTTGTGCAAATAAAAGTGCAAACCCTGAACCAGCAGATTTAGGAGGCTTAAGAACAGTGTTCATCCGTTCACGTAAGATTAAATTACTGTAAGAGGCCGCATTTGTGTGTGCACATGCAGCTGTGAGGAGGATGTTTGAGAAAGGATTTGAGATCCTCACAGTTTATTGACCTGTGTGCTACCTGGTCAGCACACTCTTACCCATTGCCTGCTTGCCCATAGCGCACTGGTATGTGTTCCTGGGTGACTGGTTGTGGTGGGGGTAGGGAATGAGGCCGGCACACACTCCAAGCAGCGTGAAGGGCTCAATCTCCAAGTGTGTTGTGTCTCTAGAGAAATTTAAAAGAAAGAACAAAAAAAGAAAAGAAGAAGAGGTGGTAACCCACTGTGCTACTTAACATAAACCAGGAGGATCTTTTCCCGTTATTTAATGTCAATTGTATCATGTGCCACTAACTTGTTAATCATGTATTCATAAAGGGCAATCTGACAGTCGTTCTCCTCATTGACATCGAGATACTCCACCAGGCCTTCATGCAGGAAATCCTCAAAAGTTCTGAAGTAAAAAAGAGAGTGTCTTAGAAATGATAAAAAAACTGCTGTTTAGGAAGTTCTTGCATTGTGGTCTGATCACAGAAACACCCTATAAATGTGAGGAAACATGATTCAGACAGTACTTTCCACTTTGCACAACACCATCCAGTGAGTGGTCCGTTTGTTTTTTAACATATAAATTATTGTTTATTAGGTTAAAAAACAAACTAATGTGACCAGTTTTATTTTTTTTTAAAAAAGAAGAAAAAAAAAAGTACTTAAAGAGCTGCTTCTTTAATAGAAGTAATTCTTGGCACTCCTAGCCTCACCTGTATCCCTGAGACAGGTCTTCAATGTGCTTGTTTTTCACCATCGGCACTCCCTTCTTCACTATGATGTACGGCCTGCAGAGGGGGGGAAACAAAAAAAAAAAAAACACACCATCAACCAAAGAACAACTTAAATCTGCAGAGCCACTTCCTTCCTTTATTTATTTTTTTTAAAACAAAGCTATGTGAAAGAACATTCTTACAAACACTAAAGAACTGTCCAGTATGATAATCAAGCACCTTGGTGTATGAAGATATTGTGCTCCATGTATTTTATAACAAAAATGCCCATTTTATTTTATTTTTTTTATTCTCACTAGACTTCCCCACCTGCAGAGTCGTCCTCCATCAGAAGAGATGTAGACACAGCGATCGCTCAGGTTTGTGGAGATGGACACAAACTCATTGATGAAACCTGCCCTGCGCATCAGCCTGAAAGTGTTGATCAGCTTCTGATGGTCTCGAATCACTCCAAGAATGTTACCTGTGGAAATAATACAGAGGAGGAGGAGAATGGATTAAATATTAAAATTTTTTGAAGGTTAGAAGACTGATGTGCTTACAAATCTGTGATGCAGACACAAAAACCAGTGTAAAATGTTCTTTTTTTTTTTTTTTACCTGATATTTTCTAAAGTTGCAAAAAAAAAAAAAAAAACCCACTGTATTTATCTATCTTTATTTTGTATGACTTTTTAATTTTGAAAATGTCAAACTGTTTCCACTCTTTGAATTCTTGTGATTTAGTAATGATGCAAATGCACATGCAGTGCTGTGTAAATGCTGGTGGGGGGTGGGAGGTAAAATTTCACTGGCTGACTGACCAGGTCGCAACTTAGGCATGTGTGGCTGTGCTGAGCAAAGCAGGGGTTTTTCCCTCATTTGCTGGATGAAGACCCGGGCAAAAGTGTGCACTGTTTATTGCAGTTTATGCATCAGAAAGACAGTCAGGTTGTTCTTGAGTGCGTCATTGCTTTGCGGTTAGCTGTTCCCATTTTAAACAAATGTGATGCAGAACATCAAATTTGTTTTATTATCCATTAATCTTTCAGTTGTTTTTTCAGTCATTTTATTTGTTAAAATTTAAAAAAAAATAGTAAACTGTATAGCAAAGTTCCAGAGGGCAATAAACACCTTTAAGTTACTCACCATCTGTCTAAAGTGTATCGATGATCTGTTTACCATCATATAACACAGGGAACATCAACACATTTGATATCTTAAGAGTCTAAAACAGGAAATCTGTGGCGTTTAAAAAAAATGCCACAACAATTTATTAAACTGATTTTGGTTGACTTTAAATGCAAAGAAAGAGTGAAGCAGGCTGCTCTGTTCTTCAGTGTATTCTGGAGACAACTGAGCTCAAACCGCCTGCAGGGGTGTGTTCATATCCAGTCTGACAGACAAATGACTGGAGAACAGAGGAGACACTGTGCTCTGCCTCTGTGTGAGGGCACATTTGCACTGAACACACTCTGAAGGTCTTTGACACCTGCTGCTACCAACTAATTAAATGGTATGGCAGCTAATATAATTTGACAGTTATCAGTGGCAAGACAAACATATACAGTAATTAAGGGGCCAAGTTTTGACTCAAGAATAATACCTACTGCTGTCATGAAATGAAGGAATTATCACCCTCACTGTGCAAAATTACCTTCTGTAAACTAAACAGAATATTTTCTCCTTCATGTTTATAAGCAATGCATTCAAAACAGGAAGGATTAAGACATTCTTTTCAAGCGATCTAAAGCAAAAGCCTCCAGTGTTAATTCTCTCCGTGTTTGTTTATTAATTAGGCTTTACTGGTGCGGAGGAGGTTTACCATTGAGGAAGACAAGGAATACGCTCGGGTAGGAGAGCTCCTCTCCACACAGCAGGTTGACATCTTCCACCCCGAGGTTGAAGGCCAGCTTGATGATGGGACCGTCCTCCATGTCGGTGGTGATATGCGTCATCAGAGCCAAGTTCTTCACCAGACCGCAGGCCTACGGAGCCACATATATTATCCGATATTATCCCCATAGAAAAAGGCAAGAATACAGAAAAATGAGTCTTTGTAAGCATCTCACTGTCAATAACTTCCCCTCTAATCCTTGTTTAGTAGTAGCTCATAGTCTGACCATCATCGGGAGTGTTATAACATGAGAATAAGTCATGAAAATAACAAAAATAATCTGCTGCTCCTGGTCCTATATTTAGTTGTACATATGCCACAGTGTATTAGTCTTTCTGCATAGATAGATCCAACTTTGAGATTTATCCAACTTTGTGTAACCTCCTGGGTCATCAGGTGTGGCTGTGGCACACTTACCTCACCCTCAGGGGTGTCAGATGGACAGAGCATTCCCCACTGTGATGGCTGTAAGGAGCGTGGTCCACTGACCTTCCTCGTCTTCTCAAACTGGGAGGAAATCCTTGTCATCATGCCAAGAGCTGAAATATAGGAGAGACGAGACAGCACCTGGGTGACTCCCTGACGGTCCATCTTAAATCTCTTCAGAGACCAGTTACCCTGTGGAAGAAAACAACAGTGCATTCACAATTGTTTGCATATTACATAAATATGAAAAATGTATTGTCTGTTAAAACATTTTCATGATTAAAAAGCATCCAAAATTTAAAATTAATACACTAATTGGACTTAAAGTGACTTAACCCACACAATGTTGCAATGACAAACAGCTAGGTAACATTGGAAAAATTCATGCAATGACTCTAAATTAAGAAAGAGGCATTTCCAATTACGCTGGTTTAAATTCTGATGGTGCAGTGATTTTACTCTTATTATGAATAGATCAAATTTATCAAACCCTCTCAGATGCAACACACACACACACACACAATCAAAAGCTTTTGGAATATCCCTGAGTTTCATTCACAGTATTTTGTTAGTAACTGCTACTTTCTAATTTAGGTTTAGGTGGGTGATAATTATTAGTAACAGTCACTGCTGCTGGTTTTTGTATATTTTGGTGCATTTAGCACTTCAAGGTGAGTGCCCTCTGGTTCTGTTGCATTTCAGAGAAGGAAGATATCTCTACAGCTATCCAGTACTGGTGTGGTCCTCTACAACAGTCTCAGTGGCCCCTGATCTAGATGGATAAATGGCAATACAGACCAGAGGAAAAATATACATAATTTTAGGATAAACTGCCCCTTAGCACAAAAGTTTAACTTGAGAAAGAAATGTACTGTGATAGAAAACATAAACTTGTGGTAAACCTACCAATCTATTTGCAAAATATTCTCTAGCATAACAGATATGTAAATGTCGATTTCAAAGGCTCTGCATAACTTACATTTTTAAGTAAATATACAAAGTGAAAGGAAATTTTGGAAAAAATAATTGCTTTTTCATCCCTTTCTGAACAATCCAGAGATTTTAAGACAGTGCCAAATCACAGAGCAGTGAGAGAATCAGTGCTCAGCCTTCAGCAGGCCAGATTTTTGTTAGTATAGGAAGTTGTTGCAGGCTCAACGAGGAGAGGCGTGCCTTCTACGGTCTTTGACTTGCTCACCGTGGATATGGCATTGACCATGCCATTGGTGATTTGATCCTGCCGCATATGCTTGACCACATCAAACTGCGCTGCTCTCTGCTTGGGGATGATCTGGTCTGCAATTTTCTTCAATTCAGCGTTAAACTTCTTAAAGAGATCTTCAAACAGCAGAGACAGGAGCTAGGGGGAAAAAGGCAGACATTTTTTAATGAAATTATTCATATCAAACCTCCAAACTCAATGTGAAGTTTCTCAGGTCTCCTGACACCTGCATCAGTTCATGTGCATCTATTGTCAGATGTATAACCAGATGTGCCAGCTTACAATTAAGCTAGGTCCCTCTCCTCCTCTGCCTGGCCTACAGGAGGCAACCTCTCTCACAACCCCCACCCACCCTGTGCATTAGCATACATCAAAACAAACAGGCAGCGCTGCTTGAAATTAATAAAGAAATTAAGCTTCCATTGCGCAGCCAGGCCAATTAGTTGAATGTCAGGGAACCATAATTGGAGAGTGAGGAGATTGCTGGCGTTGTTAGTGTGTAAGCCCCCTATTGAAAGAGGGCTCTGTGCCCCCCCCCAATCCCTCCATCTCCTGCTCCTTATACAGAGCAGGTTGGGGGGGGGAAATTAAAGGCCTTAAGACAGCAGTAATTACATTATCAGAGCTGGGCCTGCGGATTAGCTCAATCGCTCCAGTCAAGGCAGCATTTCTATTGTCACGGTGCTGAAAAATCCCCATGCTTCCACAGCCTTGGGATTTTGGTGCCACCGCATATCTCTCTCCTGACAAAGCCAGGCTGAAATACTGGGGGGGGGGGGGGTTCAAAAACAAAACAGGGAAAAACAAAGCTGAGAGAAAATAATGAGAGTCTTATTAAAAGAAGGTGGCAGGAACAAAGGTGCAGGTGAGAGATCAGGGCTGTAGCCGGCGCTGTCCTCTGGTGCAGCGCTGTGATCCCTTCATACTGAAGCATGTGAGCTATTGGTGTATTTCTGTTCATATGTTATTAAAAGCATCAAGCATGTTTTGTTTTGTAGTGGCTTTATGAGTAAAGAAAAGGCAGTAAACACCTTTCAGCTCACAAACATGAATAAAATGAATTAAACAAAACAAAACAGTCCAATGGGATGACTTTAAAGTCTGAATTGACCTCTGTTCAGTTTACTATTCAGTTTCCTGTTGATTAGTTTACAGTTAATGTTAAAGAAAAAAACCCAACCGAACAAAGGATTAAATAAAGGTAGTGCATGTCAAGGATGACAGGTGCACAGAAGCTTACCTGTCCAGCCAGTTCAAGACGTTTGTTGCCATAGTAATCTCTGTCATCCACCTTGTTGTCCCCTTGAGCCAGGATCACCCTCCGCACCATCACAGCCAGGTAAATGCACTTAGCCCGAAAGTTAAACTCTTTCACCTGAAGACAAATTTCACAATCTTTACATTTTGTGGAGTAAAATTTAAAAAGTGTGAGTTAACATGAAAAGCATTCCGTTTACGTACAGGCACATGTGTGAGAATGAGAGACGCTAACAGCTCTCTGGCCTCTTCCATCTTTGTTTTCTTGGGGCCTCCCCACATCCGCTGTCTCCGCACTTTATTCCCAAGATACCTCAGAGCCTGAAACAGAGCAGCCGAATAGCATTTGATTCCTTTTTGGGGGAATGTAAATATTTTCCAAAAACTTTATTCATCTCATTTGTAAAAAGATATAACAGCATCCACCTAACCCGATCTCATGGATAATTCAAAGGATGAAAGCCTTTATGCACATTCACCACATCCTGCCTTTAAAAGTAGACCATTTTCAAACTGAAAGCATTAGTATTTCACTGTGTTTGGAAAAAGGAAAAAAAAAAAAAAAAAGAACATCCATAGATCCAACAGCAACCTAACCCTATCAAAAAACCAAGAAAAATAATACATTACATAAATATTTACTTCATTAAGTACAGCTTGCTAGCACCAAGTAGACACTATTTTCTTTCTTTCAGAGCTGTCTTTCTTCATGGCACAGATTCAACAAGGTGCTGAAACATTCCTCAGAGATTCTGGTCCATACTGACATGATAGCATCACTGAGTTTCAGCAGATTTGTCGACTGCACATCCATGATGCAAATCTACAGTTCTACCACATCCCAAAGGCATGTATGAGAACACTGAACTCATTATGTTCAAGAAACCAGATTAATCCTTGAGATGATTTGATCTTTGTAACATGGCACGCTATCCTGCTGGAAGCGGCCATCAGAAGATGGGTACACTGTGGTCATAACGAGATGGACATGGTCAGCAGCAATACTCAGGTAGGCTGTGGTGTTTAAACAATTTTCAGTTGGTACTAACAGGCCAAATTCTGCCAAGAATATCACCCACACCATTACACCACCTACACACCAGCCTGACTATTGACACCAGACAGGATGGATCTATGCTTTCATATTTACATGAAAGCATGGATCCTGCAGGTTGTTTTGACTATGTCTACATGCCTAAATGGATTGAATTGCTACCATGTGATTGGCTGAATTGAATAATTGCGTTAATGAGCAGTTGAACAGGCACACCTAATAAAAGGGACCAGTGAGTGCACAAAGCGGGGAAAATAAACATTTGATACACTGCTGATTTTGCAAGTTTTCCCACCTACAAAGAATGGAGAGGTCTGTAATTTTTATCATAGGTACACTTCAACTGTGTGAGACAGAATCTAAAAATAAAATCCAGAAAAATCACATTGTATGATTTTGAAATAATTATTTACATTTATTGCATGAAACAAGTATTTGATCACCAACCAGCAAGAATTCTGGGTCTCATAGACTTGTGTTAGTTTTTCTTTAAGAAGCCCTCCTATTCTGCACTAATTACCTGTATTAAATGCACTTGTTTGAACTCGTTACCTGTATAAAAGACACCCGTCCACACACTCAATCACACTCCAATCTCTTCACCATGCCCAAGACCAAAGAGCTGTCTAAGGACACCAAGGACAAAGTTGTAGACCTGCACAAGGCTGGGATAGGCTACAGGACAATAGGCATGCAGCTTAGTGAGAAAGCAACAACTATTGGCGCAATTATTAGAAAATGGAAGAAACACAAGACGAGTGTCAATCTTCCTTAGTCTGGGGCTCCATGCAAGATCTCACCTTGTGGGGTAAGGATGATACTGAGAAAGGTCAGGAATCAGCCCAGAACTACACAGGGGGACCTGGTCAATGACCTGAAGAGAGCTGGGACCACAGTCTCAAAGATGACCACTAGTAATACACTATGCCGTCATGAATAAAAATCCTGCAGGGCACGCAAGGTCCCCCTGTTCACGCCAGCAAACGTCCAGGCCTGTTTGTAGTTCGCCAGTGACCATCTGGATGATCCAAAGGAGGCAAGGGAGAAGTGCATATGGTCAGATGAGACCAAAACAGAGCTTTTTGGTATCAACTTCACTCGCTATGTTTGAGGGAAGAAGAAGGATGAGTACAACCCCAACAACACCGTCCCAACCGTGAAGCATGGGGGTAGAAACATCATACTTTGGGGGTGCTTTTCTGCCAAGGAGACAGTACGACTTCATCGTATTGAAGGGAGGATGGATGGGGTCATGTATCGTGAAATTTTGACCAACAACCTCCTTCCCTCAGTAAGAGCATTGAAGATGGGTCATGGCTGGGTCTTCCATGACAATCACCTGAAACACATAGCCAGGGCAACTAAGGAGTAGCTCCATAAGGTCCTGGAGTGGCCTTGCTAGTCTCCAGACCTGAACACAACAGAAAATCTTTGGAGGGAGCTGAAACTCATTGCTGCCCAGCGACAGCCCCAAAACCTGAAAGATTTTAAGAAGATCTGTATGGAGGAGTGGGCCTTCCCTGCTGCAGTATGTGCAAACTTGGTCAAGATCTACAGGAAATGTCTGAAACAAAGGTTTCTGTACCAAATATTAAGATCTGTTTTTCTATTGTATCAAATACTTATTTCATGCAAGAAAATGGCAATTGATTATTTAATATTCATACAATGTGATTTTCTGGATTTTTAGATTCTCTCACAGTTGAAATGTAACTACGATAAAAATTACAGACTTCTCAATTATTTGTAGGTGGGAAAACTTGCAAAATCAGCTGTGTATCAAATACTTATTTTCCCCACTGTAAGTTAATGCATCACTATGCCACTAGCAAAAGGAGGAGTGTTACATCAACTGTCAATCAGAGCAGAAAAGAACCCTGAGTACCAGTTTATTTGCAAGTACATATAAGCTTTTTACTCACCAAAAAAATGTTCAAAAACTCAATGCATCAACAGCATAAACCAATTAAATACAGTCTGAAGGAGACACAACGTTGTGTAAAATTATTAACATACTGAATTTTCTAGAGCGAGTTGAAAAACGTGTATCAGGCTCAAATGGCAAAAATCACCCACTCACCTGAGTCAGCGTCCAGCTGGAGCCTTCAATAGAATTATAGCAAAGGTCAAAGGTTAAGTTGGACCACCCAACTTGCCCTTGAAAGTGCATAAAACTAAAATATTTTCACTTTAATTTGGTTTAAGGAAACTGTGTTCAAAAAAATAATAATTTAATGTCAAGAAATTTAAAAAAAAAACTAATGTAATCACCTGTCTTCAGAGTCACAAAAAACAAGAAAAAAAACGATGACAGTCAAATTTGGTTTGGCCAGATTACTTATCATAATCTGATAACAATGTTTCTTAAGCCTTATCTGCCTTTAATTATATAGATTTAGGCCTCATTGTGCACGATACAATGACCCAATGAATACCATGAAAAGACATCACGGAGGCTGGCGGACAGAGGAACACGAGAGCTGTGGCGACCGGTTGCTAGGTAGCAAATATGGCCTCATCAATGCATCAGCGGTTCCTCTAACAACATAATCTTTATGAAAAACAAATTGGCCGATTGCATTCATCTGTAGATGTCAAAGAAAACACGTGGGCCTCATGAAAACCCCATGAAAAGCATTACTTAACTGGCTGGTAAGACAAAACCTTCGTCATCTGATCACACAGACAAAGAAAATACCTTCTGTCAGCAGACAGCCAATAGAAACAGAATCAAAATCCTGCTCTACAGATGCATGCAGCTAATGGGCACACATTAAAGCTGTCTCATAATTCACGTTAATTATTATATCCTGTTTTCTTTTCTTTTTTTTGCCTTATAAATTAGGATTTTAATTACTTAAACGTGAAGAACGTTTCTGTTTAGTAAACGGCCAGAAAAATGCACAGATTTCTATTAAACAGAGAGAGCGTGTGTGTGTGTGTGTTTATATATATATATATATATATATATATATATATATATATATATATATAAATAAATAAATACACACATATATATATATATATATATACATATATATGTGTGTGTGTATATATATATATATATATATATATATATATATGCTAAGATGTCTGATTTTTTTTTTCTTTTTTGGGGTGGGGGCTTATTTCCAAATAAAAACATTACAAAAATCAATGGTTAAAAAACCAACAACAGGCTGAGGTGTTGAGAGGGTTACATGACCTCCTGAGTCTTACTGTTCAATGAGTTAAGAATCCAATTAGTGTCCTTTGGAGGTGCTAGCAGAGACAGTCGCTGTGCTAATCTAAGCCTTCACATTTCTTGTACAAACATGAGAGAGGCATTAGTGCTCCTATAACTCTCAGCAAGAATGTGAAATTTCCATTCCAGTGGGATAAACACTCGGGAGAACTCAAACTCAATGCTGACTGGTATCATTTTAAACAGTTTTTCAAGTGAGAACAGTCTTGTATTCATGCATAACCTGCTGCTTATTGCTTTATATTTCTCCCTTTCTAGGTTTTTTTTTATGAGTTAGGGTTGTCATGCTGAACACAGGAACTTAACTTACACTTCTACACAATCGCTCTTTGGCTTATGATTTATCCTATGCAACTGGCTGATGCCGCTGCCAGCTTTATACCTGTGTGTAGTGTGCCTGTATTGCTGTGTAATTTGGCCTCCAAAACACTAGTTGGTGGTGGCGTTTCTCCTGCCAAGTTGATACAGTCTCTTCCACTCAATTAGGAAAAAAAAAAGTCCCCAAAAGAGGAAGTAGCTGGAAATATTTAGGAGAAGTCACAGTCTTTGTAGGCTGCATTGATGCAACATTACATATGGAGGTGCACAACGATTTAGACACAAATAAAATTCTGTATATGCAGCATTTTACTGGAGAAAATCTGTGACATCTGAGACATCTGTGAGACCTTATAGTGAGGGTATGATTATCACGCAGAAGCATACATCCCCTATGGGTTGCTGCGTTGTTTCAGAAAGAAAGTAAAAGTTGTATTAATTTGTGAAGATTATCTTCTGAACACAAGTGTAAGTATAATAAACTAATAAAAAAACTTTTGAAATTTATAGAAAACTTGAAAAATAAAAATATGTTTCAAGTTCTAAAACCTTGAAGTCTGAGGCATGCAAACATCTGCTCCACAATACAAAGATTCAATATCTCCACTACAAGTTCAGAAAACCTTCAGTTTATTTCTCAGGCTTTAATCACGCCTTCAGTTCTATTTAAAGTGAACTAAATATGCACGTTATAAATGATTTTCCTGATTATAAATGCATCACTTTTGGAAATCACAATTAAAAGATCATTAAAGCTGCTGCCTAAAGCTGACTCCATGAGACTAAACTGACCTGTGTTTGTTTAAGCTTGAAATAACATCACCCCGCTCTGGCTCTCTTTGACCAATGGAGTACCTGAGTCTGTGTGAAGATTTGAGCCTTCTGGCACTCCTCCAGGCTCGGGGCAAAGCTGGCCATGACGTTCTCCTCTGTACCGATCATCTGCACGATCTCTTGGTCACTCTCTACACCCATCCCCTGTGTGGATGACACATAAAGACATGTTATGTGAACTGAGAAGAGGGACAAATGTTTGCGCATGTTAAAAAATAAGAATTTAGATAGAGGCTTCATAAAGAAAAAAACAGTATGAGAGACAGGGAATGTTTACAGGAAGGGGCGAGGTGAAGTAGGAGTCATAATGTTGCCTGACATTTGCTTATGGAAATGTGAAGCTGTGGGAAACGATTTGAGGTCATCTCTGCAGCCGCTGCCAAACAGAGGGAAAACCGGGGAAGGTGTTACTCGGCAAACACAAGTGCAGCACAAACACAGCGAGCGCGCGGACTCCGTCAGACAGTGGATAATGACACTTCACACTCATAAGGTAACATGTTTGAAGAGGTTTGTCCTCAGAGGGTAAAGGAGTTCATGATACCAGCTGTCAACTGACATTTTCATTCATGCAAGAAATTCAATGGGCTGAACAACTACCCGAAACTACTGGCCTGAAACTAAACACCAGCTTGTATGAAAACCTACACAAAATACCAAATTTTGTTTAGGTTTTCATGAATAATTTAAGCTTTAAAATAATTCAGAGCTGCAGCAAAAAAACAGAGAGAAACTTTGGAAAAAAACACACAGGTCTTTGCTTCAGTCTGCAAGGTAATATCATCATGAACAACTTCATCTACAACCATTTACTTGTGTTATAGCACCACCTACTGGACTTATTTGAGCAGACGCTTATTTAAAAAAAAAACATCTCTACCTTGAATATGATGGCAATGGGGGCATCCTCTGACAGTGTGTTGTGCCTCAGGTAGAATCGGCCTTGTTTAACAATAATATTAGTTCTGCTTTTCTTTTCATGAGTGGAGCTGGAATAAAAAATAAAAAAAAATGACAGGAGAGTGAACACGAGTGTAATCAGGATCATACTGAAATAAAAAAGAAGCATTCAGGAGAACGCTTCATTGAGAACACGGTAACTTCTAGAAAACTTGAAAGAGGAACAAACCTCAACTGTTTAGAGCAGCTCACAATACAATTGAAATGTGAGTGGGACGGTTGTACAGTGTTTTGTACTGTCGCTACTGACAGTTCTTTTGGTTTGAAGGCCACTGATGGGCTGGGGCCTTTTGCATGTTCTCTTTGTATGTGATGGTTCTTACTGGCTATTCTGGCTCCTTCTCACAGCTAAGGTTAATTGTTAATTATAAATTCCCCCTAGTTGTAAATGTGAGTGTAAATGACTGTCTCTGTTGAACTGGCAACCTGTCCAGGGTATACTCCTCCTCTCACCCTATGACAGATAGAAAAGCAGCTTCATTTAATAAATGAGCAAAAACACCAGTCAAAACATGAACACTGAAGAGTGGTCTCCAGGCTGCTGGAATTTCTAGGCAAAGTTGCAAAAAAAAAAAAAAAAAAAGCCACTAAAAGGAAAAGGTTAGCATGATCAAAACAAGACAGCCACTGAACAGACAGTCAACAAGTGACTTCTAGGTGACGTCTGACCAACTGCTAATGGAAATGCTGTTTCAGTACCTGGTAACCGAGGCTCCAACTGCACCTTTCCTGTCCTGCTCCACAATGATTCGGTTCTTGGACAGCTGTTCTTGGATCAGAATGACCTTCTCCTGACCTTTTACAATAAAATAACCCCCTGTGGGGAAAAAAAAAAGAGAGACAAAAAGTGGGCATGGTTCAATTAAACCGGAGAACCCGACAGCAAGTTTTTTTTTTGGAATTATTTTTAGAGAGAGTGTTGAAGCAGGTTTAAAATGACCATATTGTGATTACGTGCCTGGATCCAGAGGACATTCGTTAAGTTTTGAAAACTCCATGGGCGTCTTTCCTGTGAGAACACAGTTCGAGCTTTTCAGCATGATGGGCATCCTGACAAAAGCAGAGTTACCGATGTTAATAAAGTATGAATGTTGCTTAATACTGTGTCATTATGAAGAAAAAAAAAAAGAAGTGCAAAAGACCAAAGAAAGTCAGTTTATTGGCAAATTAAGATTAAATCACAAGAGCTTACTTAATAAGGGTAGGATCATTTTTTTGGCACTTGTTGGCTTACCAAGTTTTGCTGGAGATGTTTTAAATTTGTAGATTAGTGATAAAGTAGGTGTGCAGTGTGGGACAGGGAAAAAAAAAAGAGAGATATACCTGCCAATGGGCAGCGCATTGCGAATGATCCTCTGACTGCCGCGAGTGTACTCTATGTCCACTGTGATGGGTGCTGAGTAGGTCATATCTCTGAGGCGACACTGTGGGAACAACATGATAGGACACTAGCTGAGAGCTAATACATTTGCAATGATATAAAATAGAAAAACTCATTTTAAGCAGCTTATTTGATTTTTTTAAAAACTTAAAATCAAGTTTTGTTGAACTACAGCGACCAACAGTTCATATTTAACACCAGAAACTTGCTATTGTTCTTTACACAGACTAAACTCACCTCATGAGGAGAGACCGGTCTGGTCACATTGAAGCTTTCTTCAACGTCTGGCATGCCGACGTAGATATTGAGGTATCTGTGAATAAAAACATTCCTGTTTTTCTGTCTTTTAAAACCAAATATGAGTTGCTGTGTATGTTTGCAGTGTTAAAGGTAGTGATGGATGATGCAAACAGCGACTTACTTGAGGTACCACATTGGATCAGCGTCACTTGTGATTTTCTCATTTGCTTTCATAATTTTCTTGATCTAAAAGCATAACAAATGAGACATTAATAATGAAACCTGAATGTAAATTGAAAAGCAGTAACAAACTGACGCACTTGTGCAGTGTTTTACCTCCACATTAATGAAATAGTTGAATGAGTCGATGTGTTGCTTTACCAAACCTTTCACCTGTAAAACACACAATGAGAACCACAAAAAAATACAGTATGTCATGCATGAGCTGAATATTATTACTCAATAAATCAATGTCTTCACACAGACAGCTCACTCACTGTTCTATTATTAAACAGGAGGATATTTTGATAACTGGCGACAGACAAAAAAAATTAATTTGATGAAGCACTGTTATCTCAAATTTACCAGGGTAAAAGCATAATATACTGTATATAGAGTGTATTAGGTCATTACAAGATTTTTTTGAGTCAATTAGTGGAGTTTCTTGATTTATTGGGCAACTAGTATGAAAATGCCCTCCTGCTAGAAAATATACATTACAATATACGCTCACCAGCCACTTTATGAGTTGCACCCAATCAATTGCCTATCTTCAGATGGGTGTCACAAAGCTCAAACCATCTCAAGCTGGTTTTCTGAACATGACGACAAGTTTACTGTACTCAAATGGCCTCCACACCAGATCGCAATCCAACAGGGCACCTTTGGGATGTGGTGGAGATGGAGATTCACATCATGGATGTGCAGCAGACAAATCTGCCTCAACTGTGCGATGCTGTCAAATTATCTGAAGAACGTTTCCAGCACCTTGTTGAATCTATTCCAATGAGGAATTAAGACAGCTCTGAAGGCAAATGAGGGTTCGACCTGATAAAGTGACGGGTGATTATGCAATTTGAACACTACAAGACAAAACGATTCTAAGATCAGCTCCACGTTAACAGCTTTTACTGCATCACGACGACTTTCTCTCTACTTAAAATATCAAGAAGCATTCACATTTAATAAACGTGAGGGCCAGTGTGTCCTGTTACCTTCAGAAAAGCTGGTAACAACTTCCATTTTTCCTGTTAAAGAGGGGAAAAACAAATAAACAAGACGTCCGATTTTACTTTATAAAGCAGTCAAAACTTTTCGCACTGGGCATATCTTTATGATGCAATTTGAACACTAGAAAATGGAAAAACTAAAACAAATACCCCCCCCCCAAAAAAAGTGATTATTTCTGTCAGTGACAACAAATTGAGACACTCAATGTCCCCTTCACTCTGTATCTGCAGATCTCTGCGTGCTAATAGCCTCCACGCTAGCCTCTCTCTGCTCGTGCTACCACACTTTGTCTTTTCCGGTCTTCATACTCACAGCTACGGTGTTCACAGGAGCCGTCAGCTCCTGAGGTGTCATGTCGCTAAACTCTCCCCCCAGGACCTCCATGGTTTCCTCCACCGCTAAACAGTAACGCATGAAAATCTGTTGAAATTGTCAGTTGTTGATATGCTGCGAGAGTAACTTCTCTATGCATCACTCTAAAACATCCGTGCTGCCGGAACAAAAGAAATCGTTCCGGTTAGCTGTGTGGCAACATTACATCGGCATAAAGAAAATCACATAATATAGTGAAATTAGTTAATTGTTGAGTAATAATAAAGAGAAATAACGAGTAACTGTTCAATGCGATGCAAAAATAAAATAAAACAGTAAAATGAGAGTAGCTAGGAAGTCATATTTAGGCCCGAGCCAACCGAAGGGTCGGCGAGGAGCCTAATGTGATGGCAAGGGGAGCTCAAAAACTTAAGTTACTCCAAGAATTATGAAATTTGGTTTCCACATACTGTACATCACCCTGATCAAAAAAGTCAATCAGACCCATACCTCATTTTGCACGCTGCCGCCGTGACCACACCCCTAATTCCCCATTGGTTTTCAATGAAAAACCTAACATTTCTGCATGTAACACTTCATTCTAGGTCTTTTGAGCTGTACATTGATCAAAAACATTCCCACTAAGGCCCTCGATGATGTTACATTGCAGAGGGGCCCATGACATTTCGATTGCCTCTCATTGTTATACACTTTGTCTGATTGCCCTCAAACTTCACGTGTGATAAGGACACACCTCTGAAGACATCCACATGACAATATTGAATGCCAGTCTAGCGCCCCTAGAGGAACAAGGAAGTTGCTCTAATTCAAACACTTATTTTCACAAACAGAACACAAAGATATCTATATACAAACAAAGAGGCAAAACACAATTGCAACAAAGTTCAAAGTGCAAAAGGATGCATTAATGATAACATCAATAATAAACAAACAAATAAATCAATTAAAATAAAATAAAAGTAAGAGAAATTCAAAATAAAGATGCTAGGGTTTTTCTTTTAAATTATATTCTTCAGTCAAAGTTTTTGCTGTGCATTTTGCTAACAGCTTTGATATATAACAGAAAGTCATTGTGAAATACATAAAACTTCGGTTGGATCTTAAGGAATCTGGCTCTGTGAATGAAAAATTTCCCCAGGATGATAATAGTATTTATGAGAAAGTCATTGTTCATATTGTCCAGGATAAGTCCATATAATATGTCTCTGTCAGAGAACATACTGAGAGAGGGAATTTTAGGAAATAACCAGTCAAAAACATCAGCCCACAATGCCTCAACATAAATGCAGTGAAAAAAATAGATGCTCAGTTGTTTCAATAGCATCACAAAAAACACAATTTTTGGTTTCAATACCAAATCGTTTTTGAATAAAGTCACTGGATGGATAAATTCCATTTAAGGTTTTAAAATGAATCTCTTTGGCTTTTGGAGCAATTGGAAATTTGAGGTATTTGGTATGCAGTTTATGAATTGCTTGTAATTGGAAGAATTGACATATAGAATTTCTAAAAGGAATAGTTGGGTACAAGATATTGTCTAGTGTACGTGTGACGATTTTAATTCAAACACTCATTGTCCATTCTGCACTAAACTTCACAATTGAGATAAGGACCCACCCCTGAATACATCCATATGAAATTTAAAACCGCTCGCAGCGCCACCTAGTGGAAACAGGTACAATAACGCAAGGGCGTAACTATGGGTCCAACAAATAAATAGGCTCTCTACCTATTTATTTATTTATTAAATCATTTACTTTTCTAAAAAGATTTGTGAGATTTTGGGTTCACCGTATTAGAAATACATTGTAATGCTTTTACTATGTATTTATTTAACTTTCTTTGTATTTACTCTGCACCTTCAACAATTAAAAGGCTTGCATTTTTCACATTTCTTCCAACAGTAACAAATATTTTACACTTTTAGAATCTGTTCTATGACACACCTAAATTTCTCAATTTTCCAAGAGTATGTGTTTACCTGGCACACTATAATTTGGCTAGAACATATTACGACACAATTCCACAAATATAGCCATTAGTAATTAAATAAGAGCAGACTAAAACCCTTCATGTCATTTTCAGCAATTATGCTTAAATGTACATATATGACATTGTAAATTTTGACATCAGGTCAAATTTACCTAAAGACAACAAGAGAGTTGCACTGTTGAAGTTATCCCTCTAAATCAGATGTACAGAGTCAGACTCCAGCCATAAATACTTTCTTTAGACATATTAATTTGTGGAATGGACTTTAGATGCGACCTTATTTTCTTAAAAATAAAAGCAAAGACATCACATTGTCAAGTTTTCCAAATCAAACCCTAATAAAAAAATAAATAGACATAATGTGGGAGCATGTAGAGTTTGAGTGGTTTACGCCTATTCAGAGCCGGCACAAGCCTTGAAGGGGCCTTAAGTAAAATTTGATTTGGGGCCCCCTTCATACCATTTCATGGACTCCTGAATCTAACTGTTATTAATGCTGGAGGATTAAAGTTGATTATTAATTTTGCTGCAATCTGCATTGTTGTTTCAGCCTCATGTACATACGCCCACTGAAAAACAATGTAGTTTCAATTAAATTAAATTACATTTTATTTATATAGCACCAAATCACAACAAACATTCGCCTCACGGCGCTTTGTATTGTAAGGTAAAGACCCTACAATAATTACAGAGAACCCCTATGAGCAAGCACTTGGCAACAGTGGGAAGGAAAAACTCCCTTTTAACAAGAAGAAACCTCCCGCAGATCCAGGCTCAGGGAGGGGCAGTCATCTGCTGCGACCTGTTGGGGCTGAGGGGAGAGACAGGACAAAAGACATGCTGTGGACGTGAGCCAAAGATTAATAATAACAAATGATTGAATGAAGAGTGGGGTATAAACAGAGTGAAAATAGGTGAATGAAAAGAAACACCGATCTTAAGCGTTTAGGTTAATTAAAACCGAGACCAGGACTGGCACAAGCGCCGGCACCTCTGCATTGGAAACGTATGAAGAAACCTGTTGCCAGCTTAATCCTTTTAGGTTTCTGTATGTCCGTTTATTGGAAAGGAATTACACAACACAATGGAATAAGAAGTCAATTACTAAATTTAATAAAGCCATTTCAGTTTACAGATTAATCCGGGTCAGAACTGCATACCATGCCCAGTGTGGTACTGAACATGAAATGAAGTACTAACACTCTCTTCTTCATCTCAGGTTTTCATATAGTCAAAGCTTATCAGTCTTGGTTACATCATTATACGAAACAGATTCCAGCAGCTGCGTCTTGAGATGACCTCGGTGTTTCTCTTTATCGTTTGTTTGGTCTTGTCAGTGGCTGACCATTCCACCCGACAAGAGTCCTGGCATCTGTTCTTGTTGTGTTATGCAGTGTCATGCCACCCCACGCCATTAGGTGGAGCTGCAGATAAGTAAAATGTAGTGAAATGAGGATGTTTACATATATACACTGCTCAAAAAAATAAAGGGAACACTTAAACAACACAATGTAACTCCAAGTAAATCAAACTTCTGTGAAATCAAACTGTCCACTTAGGAAGCAACACTGACTGAAAATCAATTTCACATGCTGTTGTGCAAATGGAATAGACAAAAGACATAAGACAGTTGAGCAGTATGTGACTGCCTTACGTGACCTTGCTACCAAATGTGACTTTGATGATAAGACAGAGGAAATGATCCGTGATCAGTTAATCGAACACATCTCCAACTCCAGCATAAGAGAGAGACTTCTGCTCGAACCTGATCTGACATTAGATAAAGCTGTTACCCTTGCAGCAAAAATGGAATCCGCAGTTTATCAAGCTAAAGCATTAACAGCTAACAGCGACAGTCATGTCCAAGCCATACAGACTCATTCATACTCACAGCAAAAGAAATCTGTTACTCGACCTGCTAAGTCACCTTCTGCTAAATCAAATCCTGCTAAAAGTTGCCTTAGGTGTGGTTCAAACATCATGCTAACTCTCGCCAGTGTCCAGCTGCTAAAGCTACATGTAACCTCTGCCAAAAAGTTGGTCACTTTGCTCGTTTCTGGTGCTCATCTAAGACAAGACAAGTCCGTGAAGTTCAGCTACCAAATCTAACTGTGCTATATTTGAGAGACACTTTGCATGCATCAAAAACCCTGCAGTGTGACACTGAATTAAGCACTCCTACTTCACCTACCAAAACTCTTCGACTCACTGTTGATACAGGCTCTGCAGTTTCCATACTGCCTCATCAAACCTACAAAGAACACTTCAGTGGAACACCACTACGCCCCCCTGACCTCCTCCTAGTTACTTATACAAAGAAAACAATCCCTGTATCAGGCTGTTTACAAGTTGAAGCAAGTAGAGAAACTACTACTATGCCAGCTACCTTTTTTGTTGTAAAACAGGGAACTCCTCTTCTTGGCCATGACTTGATGGAAGCACTGCACATCTGCATCACTGGAAACACTGTTCTTCCTCCATGCACTGCTCCTGCTGCTCCTGTGATGACAATAGACACATCACCTGCATTGCTCACCTCTGCTGCTCCTGATATAGGCTGTGTGAAATCCTCTGTTTATAAAGTAAAAATAGATCCTACAGTTAAACCTGTACAGCAGAAGCTTAGACGCCTTCCCTTTGCAGTGAGAGCTCCAGTTGCAGCTGAACTGGACCGCCTCCTGAAATCTGGAGTCATTGAACGAATTGATGCATCACCATGGGTTTCACCAATCGTGGTAACAGGACGTAAAACAGGAGGAATACGACTGTGTGCAGACCTCCGTGAACCAAACAAAGCTGTGATCACAGACTGCTATCCTCTACCACATGTGGATGAGTTGTTTGCCAGTCTACAAGGTGCCACACTATTTTCTACAATCGACCTGGCCAATGCATACTACCAGCTGCCTCTGCATGAAGATACCAGAGATTTAACTGCATTCATTACACATGAAGGTCTCTTCAGATTCTGCAGAGTTCCTTATGGACTTGCCTCCGCGCCCTCTGCTTTTCAAAAAATGATGGCTGAGATTCTCCAAGATCTTCCAGGTGTCCAGAATTACCTGGATGACCTCATCATCCATGGCAAAACTCCTGCTGAGCATGACAGCAACTTGAATGCAGTCCTTCACAAGCTCAAAACTGCTGGCCTTGTGCTAAACTAAAACAAATGTCACTTCAGAAAGACATCCTTACGCTTTTTGGGTCATGTCATAACAGCAGATAGCATTCTTCCAGACAAAGAACATGTTGACGCTGTTTTGAATTCTCCTCCACCCACTGATGCTGCTACATTGAGATCCTTCTTGGGTTGGTGTCTTGGTATTCCAAGTTCTTGCCCAATTTTGCAACTATAGTGGCTCCAATGCATTCTTGTGGAAATAGAACAAGCAACTATGTATGGACCACAGAAGCACAGAAAAGCTTTGAAGAAATTAAGCAGCTTCTGGTGAACAGCCCTGCTCTTGCACTGTTTAACCCTAACCTACACATCGTGATATCCACTGATGCAAGTGATTATGGACTGGGTGCTGTCTTTGCTCAAGTTCAGCCTGATGGAACAGAGAAGCCTGTGGCCTTTGCTTCCTGCACACTTTCTGCGCCTGAACAAAAGTACTCCACTGTCGAGAAGGAAGCACTAGCATGCGTGTGGGCTACAGAGAAATGGAGAACTTACAGTGGTGTGAAAAAGTGTTTGCCCCCTTCCTCATTTCCTGTTTTTTTGCATGTTTGTCACACTTAAGTGTTTCGGAACATCAAACCAATTTAAACAATAGTCAAGGACAACACAAGTAAACACAAAATGCAATTTGTAAATGAAGGTGTTTATTATTAAAGGTGAAAAAAAATCCAAACCATCATGGCCCTGTGTGAAAAAGTGATTGCCCCCCTTGTTAAAACATACTATAACTGTGGTTTTTCACACCTGAGTTCAATTTCTCTAGCCACACCCAGGCCTGATTATTGCCACACCTGTTCTCAATCAAGACATCACTTAAATAGGAGCTGCCTGACACAGTAAGGTCCACCAGAAGATCCTTAAAAGCTACACATCGTGCCGAGATCCAAAGAAATTCAGGAACAATTGAGAAAGAAAGTAATTGAGATATATCAGTCTGGAAAGGGTTATAAAGCCATTTCCAAAGCTTTGGGAATCCAGCGAACCACAGTGAGAGCCATTATCCACAAATGGCGAAGACATGGAACAGTGGTGAACCTTCCCAGGAGTGGCCGGCCGCCCAAAATTACCCCAAGAGCGCAGCGACGACTCATCCAAGAGGTCACAAAAGACCCCACAACAACGTCCAAAGAACTGCAGGCCTCACTTGCCTCAGTTAAGGTCAGCGTTCATGCCTCCACCATCAGAAAAAGACTGGGCAAAAATGGCCTGCATGGCAGAGTTCCAAGGAGAAAACCACTGCTGAGCAAAAAGAACATTAAAGCTCGTCTCAGTTTTTCCAAAACACATCTTGATGATCCCCATGACTTTTGGGAAAACATTCTGTGGACCGATGAGACAAAAGTGGAACTCTTTGGAAGGTGTGTGTCCCATTACATCTGGCGTAAAAGGAACACTGCATTTCAGAAAAAGAACATTATACCAACAGTAAAATATGGTGGTGGTAGTGTGATGGTCTGGGGCTGTTTTGCTGCGTCAGGACCTGGAAGACTTGCTGTGATAAATGGAACTATGAATTCTGCTGTCTACCAAGAGATCCTGAAGGAAAATGTCCGACCATCTGTTCCGTGTACTGAAGCTGAAACGAACTTGGGTTCTGCAGCAGGACAATGATCCTAAACACACCAGCAAGTCCACCACTGAATGGCTGAAGAAAAAACAAAATAAAGACTTTGGAGTGGCCTAGCCAAAGTCCTGACCTGAATCCTATTGAGATGTTGTGGTATGACCTTAAAAAGGCCGTTCATGCTCGAAAACCCTCTAATGTAACTGAATTAGGACAATTCTGCAAAGATGAGTGGGCCAAAATTCCTCCAGAACGCTGTAAAAGCCTCATTGCAAGTTATCGCAAACGCTTGGTTGCAGTTGTTGCTGCTTAGGGTGGCCCAACCAGTTATTAGGTTTAGGGGGCAATCACTTTTTCACACAGGGCCATGATGGTTTGGATTTTTTTTCACCTTTAATAATAAACACCTTCATTTACAAAGTGCATTTTGTGTTTACTTGTGTTGTCCTTGACTATTGTTTAAATTGGTTTGATGTTCCGAAACACTTAAGTGTGACAAACATGCAAAAAAACAGGAAATGAGGAAGGGGGCAAACACTTTTTCACACCACTGTACATATGGGGTCGACGCTTCACCCTTCGAACAGACCATCAAGCTCTGACTACACTTCTGAGCACAAAAGGAATGAACAGAGCTGGAATGCGCATTGCATGGTGGTCTGCTCGCCTGCTGTGTTTTGACTATGATGTCGTTTACCGACCGGGTTCTCAGGACTACACAGCAGATTGCCTATCACGCCTGCCTCTGCCTGTGATTTCAGATCTGGTACCAGATGTGGATCCAGAAATGGTAGCTCAGATTTCTGCTACTCTGTCTGCTCTTTCTGTTACTGACTTTGATTCAGCTTGCTCCTCATGCCCTGAACTGACAGATCTGCATGTGCACATGGAAAAAGGCTGGCCCGCCTCCATTAAATCAGTCAGTGATACACTTGCTCCTTACTACAAGATCAGAGATGAACTCTCCACCTACAATAACTACATTCTCAGAGGTACAAGACTCATTGCACCACTTTCTGTCAGACATGCACTGATTACACTTGCACATGAAAGTCATCAAGGCATTGTGTGCACCAAACAGCGCTTGAGAGACCTCTACTGGTGGCCAAAAATGGACTCACAAGTTCAGGCTGCCATAACATCGTGTGTCATGTGCCAGTCCAATGACAAAACTGCTCAAACATGCCCTGGAAAAAACTTGGACTTGACATAGTAGGACCATTTGACACGGCTATTCCTTCCTGCAGATTTGCCATTACATTGACTGATTATTATTCTAAATGGCCTGAGCTTGCTTTCTCACACACTGTAACTACGAACGACATTGTTCAATTCTTATCATCTGTTTTCAGTTGTCATGGCAACCCTGAGAACATTGTGACAGACAACGGCACTCAGTTCACATCTGAAGCCTTTGCATCATTCCTCCAGAATAGAGGAATATCTCATACCAGGACATCGGTCTACTATCCAGCTGCAAACGGAGCCGTTGAAAGGTTTCATCTTGCCCTCCGCACCTGCATTCAAACTGCAATCCAGCAATCTACACCATGGAAAGCCACTGTGTTAGAATGGCTTCAAGTATACCGTGCAACGCTTCATGCGACTACCTCCACATCTCCATATGAACTCCTCTTCGGCAGGAAAATGCGTACTAAACTGAACATACTCCCTTTGTCTCCCGCCACATCTCCACTACATGACAGGGCACAACATGAAGTCCTGAAACATCAAACCAAAATGAAACACTACACTGATGCCAAACGCGGTGCAAGGGTGCCTTCATTCCGGATAGGAGAGAGGGTGAGGATACGGAATCCATTGCATGTTCCAAAAGGGTACCCTAAGGTTACCCCTCCTACAACTGGCAAAAACATTAAAGGTAAACACAACTATATGCTAAGTGATGGAAGGAATTGGAATGCATTCCACCTTACACGCTGTGCTCCAGTTGCTGGACAAGACCCTACTGCTACAGGACTGGAAAATGCCCAGCACGATTCACATCCTCTTGAGAAACTTCCACGTGCAAAATATAAACCCAGGTGGCACAGAGATTTTATCATGTCAAAAGCATTGTGTAGAAAATAGGTTGATAATTGATACCTAAGATTATGGAAGGGTTGAGAAAATTTTATTACAGATGCTGGGTACAAAAGTTTTCTTTAAGTATTAACATGGGTTAATTTATTCATTACAGGAATAATGTTGAGAGAAAATTTTGTTAAAATTACAGGATTATTTTTTGTTATTGGTACCTTTGATATACCTTTGATGTTGCTACATATGTGCAGATAATTTTCAAATGCATTTTCCTAAGGCTATTTTCCGAGGCTGCACACCAGTTACCAGTACCTGGTGCTTCTCCACGAAGCCCTTAGTGGGGCTCAACATCAGGTCCCCATTAGTGCTGCGATAGGAGAACCCTGGGACCACATATTCGCAGCCCGGCTCCAATACTGTGGTGCGTGCCACTCGGACAACATGCACCTGGGGTCGGTAGTGTGGGTTAAAGCGGGGAACTATTTCGTCAAAGAGAGTTACCTCACTGCGGCCATAGTCTAAGCAGGCACATGCTTGTTGCAGGAAAGGGTGCCCCAGAATAACTTCCGTGCTCTCGGCCATATCAGCCAGGATGAAGTTCACATCCGTGACCCCGCTACCAACATGCACAGGTAAGACAACCTCCCCAAGGACAGCCAAACCCTCTGGATTGATGCCCTGTAGGACTTGAGCAATGGAAGGCTGTATCTGGGGCCTAGAGTCTATGGGAATGGTGTCAAAGTGGTGGAGGGGCAACACATTCCTCCGTGCACCAGAGTCCAGCAAACCACATAGTTCCAGCCCATGTATCAGTATTTCAACACACATCACATCTCCACGATTTTTGTTGCAAACAACCACAGCGCCTTGATCAGAGGCTTGGTCCCTGTCGACCTTTATTGGCTTTGGTGCACGTGGACGAGGAGATGGGCAGTTCCTCCACAGGTGTCCTATGCCCGAGCAGTTGTGACAGACAGTTTCTCTCCTGTTCAATTTGTCATGCATGATCAGACTTGGCTGCCCTTGCTGCTGAGGTCTTCGCGCTCTCTCCGCTGGTTTATATTTTAGCATGTGCACATTCTCCCGTACCATAGCGGCCCGGACCCCTTGTGTTGCTGAGCCCCTGGTGCCTGGCCGCATCAGCTGCGTGACTGCCCTGGCGGCCCTCCTGGTTGTCTCAAATTGGTGGGCAATTCCATATGCTTTCGCCAGGGTTCGTGGCTGTTCCTCCAGTAATTTCTGGACCATTTCGGCATCTGCCAAAGCATTGATGAAAATTTCCACACCAATGCTATCCTGCTCCCTCTCAGATCGATCAGCATACACAATAGAAACTTTCTCATAAATGTCATCTCTGAGGATGTGCAAAGCTTCACCAGGTTTCCTGAGTCTCTGTCTCAACTCAATGCCAATGGCTGCTGCATGTTCTGAACACGGCCCATAGGCAACCTCTACCTCCTCCACAATCCTCCTGTAGCTCCACCGAGCGGATTTGGGGTTTTTGTGGATTATGGCGCCAGCCGCACCCCTCAAGCTGAATCTGAGTTGGACAGCCATAGTCCTCTCTGTCCAGCGGTTAGCCTTAGCACAAGTCTCAAACTGATAAAGAAAATCTTTCCATGAACCTGATCCATCAAAGTGACCTGGCTGCAGTACAGGAATTTTCTCTTTGCCTCTGTAATGCTCATCATCACTACTGTCTACAGAGTCACTATCATGTGCTATACCTGAATGACTGTAACGTGGCACTGGCTTGACTCGCTTTGGGCTGTGTTGGCCAAGTTCACAAAATCCATGCTCCCCAGCTGGTGCTGCAACATGAGGTGTGGGGGAGCAACAATCCTGAGCCAGCATTTTAGGGCTGAATTGAGCAGGCTGGGATGTGCATGGCACGATACATGGATCAGCAGGCTCAGAAAACTGGGCTTTTACAGGAGCGCAATGGTTACAGTTCATAGTGGTGAGTGGAATAACTGGCTGATCACATACAGTGGGTGTAATGAACTTATTAGGATGCTGACCTGTGCCACAGTGTACAGCTTTAACTGGTGTGGATGCCATATTTACAGAGCTGCAACAGTTTGGACAATAAAGGTGATTAAAATCACCACACGCTGCCTTCTGTGATGCCCCTGGTGTTAAAAAGGGGTTGGTGTGCGTGGAGGGTGGCGGGGTGAGATGCCATGCAGCCTCACACTGTAATACATCAGCGGCTTCTTCATTAGCGGCTAACGTTAGCTCCGTGCCCGCGACGAAAGGGTTGCTGCTATATCGTTTAGCATATACTTTATCAGCTGCATCCATATTAACTTTAGCAGTGTCTGTGGGCTCCGGCAAAAATGGGTTAGTGCTCCTGTTAAGGTGTATTACCTTGGTGTTACTCTCGGCATCCTTGCGTGTTGCCATTTTCTTTCTCAGTCTCTCTCTCTCCGTCCTTTGCAGAGCTTGATCCCGGACAAGAGCCCCCAGTGTTACCTCGACCAGATCGCGGCTCCTAACCGTAGTAGGGAGACCTCTGGTTTTTCTTAACTTTACTTGGCTCGTTGCTGGTAACTAGCTCGCTCATCTACTGTGGGTCAGCTTCAGCAAAGCGGAGAAATGCAGCGA